>BDIU01000374.1:379-231558 GCA_002118135.1 Trebouxia sp. TZW2008
TTCTGGGGCCTTGGGCGATGAAAGGCACTTAGTGTTTGAATGTGGAGCATTGGCTGGGGTGCGGGCCAAGTACCCTGGTCTGTTTGAGAGCTGCAGTTATAACATGCGCGCTTTTTGTACGCAACGTGATCATTTGGGGGTTTCACTATGTCATAGACTGGCTGAATTTCATGGACATATAGTCATCGCCACAGTGTGGCACATGTGATCAGCCTTGTTGGCTGGCTAAAGCATGTAAAATTATTCTCTCTCTTTCTCTATCAGCTAGTCCTTTGCAGATTGATATCACTGTGTATGCTTGCTATGCGTGGACAATCTCAGACGTCTTGCCCAGGAAAACTGCAGAAAGACAGACTCTCTGACAACTCCTGTGTAGACCTGCCATTGTCATGCGGTGCAATCGAGTTGTGCACAATGATATTGATAAGAGTGAGTCTGAGCACCAAACAACTGTTTGACCAGCACATGCTTGCAGCAGTCATTCTGTATGATAGACGGGACAGGCAGTTCACACAAAATTGTAAAGCTCAATCCACTTCATACAAACACTTTTTTCATGAAATCTTGAAATCGACTGGAATACGCCCGGGGGTTGACAGCAGATATTGTGCTGCCGTCATGACTCAGAGACTTGAAGCTGTGCTCAAAGCGTTTCGACATATTGTACTCCTGCAAGCACACAAATAATCAACAACTACAACTTAGTTGCAACAGGTCAGGAGTAGCAGCTTTTTGTTCTGATTTGTGCAGCGCATCCTGATATAAGCCAACACATGACTTGGTGGCATGATCAGAATTTGCATTGCCTCATTGACGAGCAGTCAAACACACACCTCTTCAGATGGTTCTTTTGGACACACCTGTTGCCAGGGTTTTCAACCACAGCAATTACATTCAGCACAGCATTGACTAATGCATTCAATAAACCCCCACACAGCATGCAACTGACCTGAAGGATATCAATGATGCCGAAGTACAACACAACGTCCTCAGACCCTGCTTGCGCACTATCTCCTGAATCCTCTGAGGGCAAGGGCACGGCTGTGGCAGCCATGTTCAGCCCTAAGTGCACCCTTGTGTGGCCCAATCTGTGCGTCAGTTCGTCTGTTGCACCAGCTGCAAATGCAGCGGGCCTGCATGCAGGAAGACCATAGACGTTTGTCACAGGTGTTGATGACCTGAACATACATTGCAACCTTGACTTGTTGCAAGGCAGAAGACAGCCACTCACAATCACCTCATGGCTCAGTATGCTTGGTTGCATGTCAACATCAAGGTACATGACAAGTGCTGAGCATCACATATGGTGTCTGCATGCTTGGAACGCATGGTAGAAATCATCATTAGTTTTGTCTCTGATGACGACCGCATGGTCTCAGCGCGCTTGGGCCACATGACAAGTATCACGCTAACAAACGTCAGCTCATCATTATCTGACGGTCTCAGTGTGCCTTGACCATGTAGTCAGCAGTGTGGTAACTCGCTTGTCTCAATCTTACCTCATGGTCTCGACACGGTTGGATCACATGGCAAGCATGAGGCAAGACAACAGATAGTTGATATTATGTCCTGGTGAACAACAGGTACTAATGATTACCTCATGGTCTCAGTGCGCTTGGGCCGCATGGCAAGCACCATGGTGGGTGACCGCCAGCTGCGTGTGTCCCTGCTCAGCATCTTGTACTGTGCCAGCTTGATCAGGTCCTGCAGCCTTTGCTCATCTACCTGCGCCATTAGCAATGCCTTGACTCAAAGCTGCTTGCTGCCTGCTTGCCTGATACGACCCTTGACGAGAAACAACATAGGCTCAGCCGCTCTGGTGTATCACGCGGCTGTTTACTTTAGCCACTTGACAGAATTGGCACTGCAGATTTTGATTTAGCATCCTGTTCAGCTGGGGCAATTGTTCAATGCATTTCTTTTGGCGTTTGTATGAATGTGTCTTCTGAGTCTGAGTTGGCCAAATTTCACTTGATCAATGCATCTATGATGCTGTGTCTTTAAAGACCTTGCATGCCTGGTGCCCTTGCATTCAACATGGCCAAAGAAAGGAAGCTCTACACAAAGTTTGCACCACCATGTCATGAAGGGAGCCTCTGTTGTTACTGGCAGCCGAGCATGGCTTCTTTAATTGACACTGTGACTACAGGGTCTGCTGCCATTGCAGTTGAGTTTGGTGCTATGTTTGCACACGTTCAGATTGGGCTTGTACCTGGCGGCCTAGCTTAGCAATGACTTGGTCCTGCAGCGCTGCCAAATCCCGCCCCCTCCCCTTGTGCTTGATCAGACCATGAGGTCCAGCTGTTAGGGTTGCATCAGCGTCTGCATCAGATCTAGCGGGCTGTGCCTCACTGTACCTGTGTCACCAAAACCCGTTCGGCAAAACAATAATAAACATTGACGAAGACCCAGGACTTACAAGATAGATGAAGATATGCGGCCCTGCCATCAGGGTTGCATCAGCATCACTATATTTGTGCCACCATCATAAATCTGACAGAAAACCAATAGGCTGAAAGCATACAACACCAGACATAAATAGCAAACCAAGACATAAGACTGTGTGTGCCGGCCATTAAGGTTGCGTTAGCATCTGCATTGGCTCTAGCTGGCTGTGCCTCTTTGTACATGTATACATGTGCAATTTCACCTTGTGAAAATTGTGTTGAATTATACTGCTTGTGCTGTGTGCGGAAAACATGCTTATGACATGCAGCTTGATGTGCAATACGCAGCAAAGATATGTATGATGTACAGCCTGTGTCTGAACTTATGGCTGCAGCAAACTATGGAGATTCTGGTAGGACTGGCAGCTTTGCAGCAACAGCTGACTATGAATCATCAGAAAGACAGCAACAAGCTGCTGCTCTGTCAGCTACATGCTACTGGTAGACACTGAGGTTGCGCCTGGGATCTGTCTGTCTCTGCAGACAGACAAGACACTGAGGTGTCACACAAATTCTCTATGTATCTTTGCAGCAAGCACAAGGACTGAGGCAGTACCTGGGATCTCTATCTGTCTCTGCTGCTTCAGGCAGGGTGCAAGGCCCTCTTCCATCTGCTGCAGTGGTGAAAGGCCCTGGTGCTGCAAGCTGCTCCTCCATCTGCTCAGCAGGCTGTGGGTCTTGCCTGTCTGGTAGCCCCACATTGCTCAGGCTGGGTTGCAGGCCTGCATCAAACATCAGCAGAAGTGTTGCTGCATGCAGTGCATGACTCCACAGCTTGACAATCAAGTGATTTCAGGCCCTGATGCTGCAAGCTGCTCCTCCATCTGCTCAGCGGGCTGTGGGTTTTGCCTGTCTGGTAGCCCCACATTGCTCAGGCTGGGTTGCAGGCCTGCATTAGATGTCAGCAGATAGGTTGCTGCATGCAGTGCATGCCTTGCGGACTTTAAAGCATTGCAGTGTTTGCAGGTTCTGTTGATGCGGCCTACTCCTCCATCTGCTTGGCTGGCTGCAAGTCTTGCCTGTCTGGCAACCCGACATTGCTCAAATTGGGTTGCAGGCTGCATGGGTAGTATCAGCATCTGTTCAGACTTCTACAGCATGTGACCAGACAAGCTTACAATGTAAAGTTAGGTGGGTGCCTCGTATGGTACAGGGAGAGTGCCAATGATGACATGTACACTACAAACAAATCTTGACAGGAGTGAATGTGGCAATAAAAGCAGCAGCAGCAGTAGCAGCATTGGTTGCAGAGCTTCGCAGTCAAGAAAAAAGCAGACAATGTCACATTAAACATCAAGGATCTGGCAGCTTCTCTGTACCTTGAGAGTCACCATAGCCATCTTGACGGTTTGTGGTGACAGCAGCCTGGTCAGGGGGGTTTGCCAGTAGGCCTGGCTGGCGAGACGGGTTAGCCACCAAAGCTGCCTGGTCTGAGAGGTTAGGCCCTGCAGCTGACTGTTGTGCCTGAGCGGGCTCTGCCATGTTGGCAAGACTGTCAAAGGGAAAGGTGGCCCCTGTATTCCTACCCTCTTGAGACAGCCGAGATGCTCTGGGGGTGGTCCCTGCCTCACCTGCTGGCAACACGAACAGCAAACTCACACTGGTAGCAGACTGGTCAGAGGGGTCAGCCAGTAGGCGTGACTTGTGAGAAGGGTCAGTCCACAGAAGATGCCTGGCCTGAGAGCCCTGCAGCTGATTGTTGTGCCTGAGCGGGTTTTGCCATGTTGGCAAGACTGTCAAAAGGGAAGGTGGACCCTTCATTTCTAACCTCCTGAGACAGCTGAGATGCTAGAAGAACAAACAGCAAAGTTTGACTATCAGTAGACTTGTTGAATGGGCTAGCTGGCAGGTCTGACTAGAGGGATCAGCTGCACAAAATGCCTGGTCCAAGAGGTCAGGTCGCACAGCTGGCTGTCGTGCCTGCAGGGTTCCTGCCATGTCGTCAAGACTGTCAAAGGGAAAGGTCATCCCTTTGTTTCTGCCCTCCTGGGGCAATCAGGGCTAAAAGTGGCCCCTGCCTCACCTGCTGATGAGGTAATAGCCAACTTTTACCACCAAAAATGGTCAAGAAGACAAATCATACAGCAACACAAAGCGCCACACCCAAGCAGACAACATAATCTATTCAAAGCACCAAGCTCTATAGATGAAAGTGATTTAAAAATAGGGTGTCTGTGTTGGCCCATAGCATGTTGACTATTCTGGCAATGCAGTTCACCAGCTTCGCTGCTTCCAAGCTGAGCTGAGTGAATGCCATGTCAAAATTGCATAGGTATTGGGCTTCTGGCATGCAACAATTGCAGGTTGAGCAGCTGAGCCAGGGCCTGTAAATTTGTCTGCTGGGGTAGACAAACAAGCACCTTGGAGACTACCGTTGTTAGCCAAGGCATTTTCTTAGGCGCCTTCGTGTCTACACCTGCAGACAGGTCGGCGGGCCTGAGCTCAGCTGCGTAACCTGCAAGTGTTGGACAGGCAACCAAGTCCTACATACCCTGCATGAAATCAGAGGCCTGGACCTGACATCAAACATCAGAGCTGCTGTCATGATGACCACAGGCTCAAAAATATCCTAACAGGCCTGGACCTTCAGAGGATAGGATAGCTGAGACGCCGACAAGGGCTTCTGATGGTCTGCTCAAGGTGCATCATTGAAATAAGCAGAAGCACGACATGACAAGACAAGCACGCGGCAGGTGCCTATGGCCTGTCGAGTACAATGCTGTCTATGTCTTGAACGATCAGCCCGGCGACAAAAGAGAGGGCCAAGCAGTAAGCCAAAGCAAGGCTATCACAACAATCTGCGCCTAAGACACCAGTAATGCTAACCGGTTTTGTCTTTTAGCCTGCCGCTGCCATTGCTGCCTAGGCGGGAGGGGCGCATGGGGCGGGGGTCTACAGCCCGGTGGGGTATGATGCTGTCTATGCTGAAGGTGCGCCTGGACCCCCCTCCCCCTGGGCCAGGGGTGTCCTGAGACATGGGGGTGAAGTCTGCCTCATCTTCCCCTTCATCCTCCTACACAATCACTCAAACCGTCAGCAACCGCAAGGCATTACTCGTATAGTGCTCTGATGCACACCAGAATGAACTGTGCTGCAGACATAGCCAGCAAAGGTGCTTTGATGTTGACATGGAGATCAAGAGACAGTGCACCAGTAAGCAGAATCCAAGAGAAAGCAGTGCACATACCAGCATGACAAGCAGATAAACAGGCAATTGAGCATGTAGTGAGAATAGTGCATGTGAAGCAGAGTGCTTAGCTTGTCAGTGACCACTAGCGAGGAGATCAGGACACTACAAATGCTGAGAGCGCATCAGCCAGAGGTTGCTTGCCTTGTCAGTGACTTGTGGGGAGGAGGTGTAGCCCGGAGAGCGGTAGTGCACGCCCAGCAGCAGGCTATAGTCCATCACGCGCAGCTCCTCCATCAGCTTGCAGTCAGCGGCCATCTGCTTCATCAGCCTGCATTGAAGCGCTCACAGTGTCAGCAGCAGCAAACCAACAGTTCGTAGTTGAGACTGCGGCCATGACCAACAGGTTGCAGATTCTTAGCCATTTGCTTCATCAACTTGCATGAGCAGATGCGTTGCCAGCTGCAAGTTTGTAAGCTGAGATGTCTTGTTGGCTGCCATCTGCTTCATCAGCCTGAACTAGCACAGCAGGAGCAGTGTGGGAAGTCAAGGCTATTTCAGCAGCCGACAAGCATGCGGTTGGTTGTGCACGCCCAGCAGCAGGCTGTAGTCCATTGCCCTCCTCCATCAGCTTGCAGTCAGCAGCCATCTGCTTCATCAGTCTGCACCACCACAGCAGTCACATTGTCAGCGGCAGCTAGTCAGCAGGCTCAAGTGTGCAGTCAGCAAGCTCAAGTGTGCGGTCTTAAGCTCATCAGCTTGCAGCCAGCAGCCACCTGCTTCATCAGCCTGCACCGTCACAGCAGTCAGACTGTGAAAAATCAGGACTCCTCTGGCAAGTGGCAGCTGTCAACTTTCTGCTTAACCCGGCAGCAAAAAGTAGTCATCACCCTCAGCTCCTCCATCAGCTTGCAGTCAGCAACCATCTGCTTCACCAGCCTGCACCACCACAGCAGTGTCAACTTGACAAGCTAGGTCTGGCCAGCAACCAAGAGCCTATTGGCAAATGGCTGTGATCTACATTTCAAATGAGCCTGTGCGTTGCGCCATGGACTCAAATCCATTGCTGCAAAACGGCTTGACGCTTGCAGAAGGTGCCCTGACTAGCAGGGTATGGCAGTGCTCCTCAAGCTTGAGTTGCATGTCCAGATGCAGGTCCTTGAAGATTGTGCTGGGGAAGGCCACTTTGATGTTGACCCTGCCCGGGCTTGAACCCTTCAGGTGATAGTGCAGCATAGCAAGCATAGCATGAACAGCACAGCGCGGCAATGGTCAAAGTGGCTTACGGTTAGTGCCAGCTGTTTTCAAGCTTGAGGTGTGTATCCAGGTTCAGACCTTTCAGACTAGTATTGCGGAACAGCATTTTGCTGGTGAACACCCCCTGATTTGAGCCCTTTGAGTGATAGGAAAGCACAGCACACAAAGCACAGCACAGCACAGTACAGCACAGCACAGCACAGCACGGCTTTTGCAAGCTTACTTCTCATGCCAGCCCTCCTCAAGCTTGAGGTGCATATCCAAATCCAGGTCCTTCAAGATGGTGTTGGGGGAGGGCACTTTGCCGCTGAACCTGCCCTGTGTTGAGCCCTTCAGGTCATACTTGCGCTGTATGTGCAAATCTGTCTGGAACAGGTTGTTCATGACTATGAAGCGGACCTGCAACCAGCCCCAAAAACAATTTGGTGCGAGCAGCTTTGTTGCTGGCGTCCTGTGACAGAAGCCAAAACCCACTGTATGTCTCAGACTGTGAGTTGAGTCTTGATAAGGCTGTCTGCAGGTCAGATTACTGCAAGCTGTGCCATGTTGACAGGGTAGCTTTGGCAGGAAAATTGACTACAGCTGGTGCAAAGCAAGTCCATTTGGTGATTGATACATGAATTTGTCATGGCTGAAAGAACAGTTTTCAGCTCAGCTGCATCTGCACAGTTTTGTGCAAGCTTAGAACTGCACAAAGCTCACTTCAGGCTCAAGCATGCCTTTGCTGTTATCAATTGCCATCTACAGTTTGTTTTCTCCGACAACTTCAACAGCACAACTCGACAAGCGCAATCACCATGTAGAATACTATATACCATACAAGCATACCTTGGATCCATTGAGAGGGACGACTCTGTGCAAGCCATAGAACTTGATGAGCAGAGTGTGTGGATACCTCTCCACATGTGCATGGTACTTGGGCAGCAACTCCAACAGCAGCTTCACCTCATTCTGCAAACAGTGAATAGCACTTAACTCTGTCCAGCCACAGCTAGGTTGGCTCAGCTGCATTGTGCAATACAAGAATCCAGAAGCCAATGCGAGAGCAAAAGCAAACATGGTGTCGAGAATGTGAGCACCAGTACATGCAAGGAGCACATACACACTGCACCTGGTCTCTACATGAGCACCAGTACATGCAGGTGAACACGCACTGCCCCTGGTCTCAACATGAGCACCAGCACATGCAGCGACACTTGCCACAAGGTAAATACCAGGTAGCATGCCGCTTGATGATGTGCATGCTGACCTTGCGCATGGTCTTGATGATGAAGCGATCATCATGGGAAAGGAAGAAGACGCTGCCAGATTTGCCAGGCGATGGCAGCTCTCGCAGGGCCTGGTCACCTGTAAGCCAGTTCAGTTTCTGGAATGGTCCCTTCAAACAAGAGCTCCATATGTTGTGAATGTTGCTTTGTTCTGCAAGGCAGATCACCATGCATGTGCTTGAATGAGAAAACAACCTAAGCATCTGCCAGGCAGAACATACCTTCTCATGTGAGGCCAAGTTTTCAGAGCCAAAGACATGTGGACAAGCTGCTTCGGCTGCTGCCTCTCAAGTGTAATCATGTCTCACAGTCTTCAGCAAGTTGCGGATTTACAAATTCCAACCTAAAACAAAGGTGTGCATGTTGCGGTGACAATGCTGTAAGGAGAACAACTTACCACACACAGACAGCATGTAGTCCCCAGCATCAATGTTGAAGACCTCTCGCAGCTGTTTGAAGGCCATGGGACAGTAGTCCTTCCATTTGAAGTCTGCTGATGGATGAGGTGGTGTGGCTTTGCTGCCATCTCTCGGGAACAGCTGCTTCACCTGCACACAGGAGAAACAGGAGATTTTGACACAGGCGCATAGTCTGCTTGTGCATGCAATGAGCAGAAAGGGTGCCTAAGCTGAAGGCCATAGGGCAGTAATTCTTCCTTTCGAAGTCTGCTGAGGGGTGAGGTGGTGTGGCTGCCATCTCTCAGGAACGGCTGTTTCACCTACACTCAGCAGTCATGAGTGCATCGCCTGCTTTCACCTGTCATACTGATTTCATTACTTTGCCCTTTAGTGAACAGGCATTAGGTGGCACAGGTGTATAGTCTGCTCTGACTCAGCAGCAAGCAGACATGCTTTGGCACAGGTGTGTAGACCTTTGTCAACTTGAGTAAGAAGATGTGCTTTGGCAGATTTCTTGATCTGCTTTCAGCTAGAGCAAGGGCACTTGCATTGGCATGAGTTTGTAGCAGATATGACATCACAGAAGTGCAATTCCTGGCAACGTCCTGACAAGAATGTAACAAAAACCCAAGTTCTGCAGCTGATGACCATACCTTTTCTGAGAAGACTGAACTGGGTAGCTCCCGCAAAGGAGGGTCTCTGGCGTAGCGACTGACGCTCCACCTGATGCCCAGCTGCAGATTGAGCATGAGATCATAGGAGCGGTGGCCCTTGTAGATGGTCTCGCCTGGCCGTTGTTCCCACTGCATAGCACACCCAGACGTGAAGCAGTCTACTGATTGCAGCTTTGCTGCTGCAGTGCACATGCACTCTGTGTGTTGCCTCATAAGATCACAAAGTCAAGTTGCAGGCTCAGTTATGTAGCATGAGGCGCATCGGCGTTTGTAGAATGGTCCATCCTGGTCGCTGCACCCACCGCACGCCATACCCGTGCTCCAAAATACACTCACCAGTCACAGGGCTGCCATTGCTTCCATGGTGCAACGTTCAGAAACTGGACAAGCTATCCAGTTGTCAGACTGTTGCTGTTGGCTTGCGCTTGGGTCTTGCAGTTTTGCTCACAAGATCACAATACCCTCTGTCGAGTGCTGACGTCGCAGGCGCAATTGCCCTTGTGATGTTTCATGATTGCTGCTCCCGCTGCATACTCAACTCAGACTTTCACAGCTTGACGACAGTCGCAACTTGGCTGTTGGCTTGCACATAGTCTTCACATGCTTGCTCACAATTTGCAAAAATCTTGCCATAAGTATCATTGCAACAAGATTGCTCAGACTGCAGCAGCTCCTCAGCTGCCTCTTGAGTGCAAATCTGATGCATGTAAGCATTGTCTCAACAGCAAATCAAGGCAAGATTGCAGCAGTTCTCTATTGCTCACTGGTGGTAGGCTGCTGCATACACACAAAACCCAGTGGGTACAATATGGGTCCAAGGCTTTGTGGTAGAAATTGAGCAAGCCTTGTGCTGTGGCCATTCAGCCTTGGCATAGTTGCATCACTCACCCGCTTAGTGCGTATTCGCCTCTTCTGTCTGCGTTCCTGCCGTCGCTCAAAAGGGCCAAACACAGCATCCAGCTCCTCAGCACTGATAGCATCCTCCCTCAACAGCTTGTTGTTGTTGTACTCCCTGATGAAAACGCTCACTCCTCTGTCCCCTCTCCCAGTAGACGAGGTGCGGCCGCTGTCCTGGATTGGATTGGTGGGCGATTGCTGATCAGCAGATGCTGCAGGCATGACACATGGTGTTGGTGGCTGCTTCATTGATGAATACGTTCAACCGTTGGTCGGCTCTCCCAGTGGACAAGGTGCAGCTGCTATTCTGCCTTGGGTTCAATGACCAACCGCTGATCTGTGAGTACTTCTGGCTGTGGCCGTCTTGTCTTGTGAGCACATGATGTTTTCAACGTCTGCAATTGGGATGCATTACAGTGTTGCAGGCAGGCAAGCACAGAAACGCTCGGTGAAGTTCTTCATGACAACATCATCCTTGTGCAGTTTTCCCAGGGGCGCGTGGGGTGCATCTGCTTCACTGTGTTGACAACCTGAACAGCTGCTGCCTCCAACATCACCAATATGCCTTGATTGTCCATGAGTGATGTAAACATGTCACAAAATCAAGCTGAAAGGCTGCCTCAACATCAGCTGATTGCACACTTGGGATGCAGACCATCCTTCACCTTGCAAGCTCTGACTTGTATCATTATCTTGAGACCTCAGGTGAAACGGCAGTGTGGTGATTTCAGCCTGTTGGTTTTTATGCTCACCTGGGCCAGTCACAGATGGCGCTGAGATTGGAGCCTCTGAGTTGGATGTAGGCTGCAGCTGCTGCAAGACTGGGTCCATTGACATGGCGTTTGCGCTAGCCTGCCGCTTTGACTCTGCTTGTGCTGTCCGGTACACCTATGCACACAGTAAAGCATTGGTTTAGAAGATGCTTTGAGTAATGTTCCTGGTGTGTCGAGTGCAGCTGATCCTGTTAAACCTTTGTGAGTGGTCTTAATCAGAACATATGGCTGGTTGCAACTGCCTTTACCATGTTTGTGTTGAATCCAAACAATGCCATGCCATCTCTGTTGCAAAGTTAGACTTATCTGTTGAGTAAGGCACATACGCTGTGCTGGAAGCACGGTGTCAAGGCTTGACGACAAATCTGCTGCGATGTTTATTTCTGTCTTACATGTAGCATGTGAGCTCCAAGGCTGATCCTAAATATCTGAAGCAGTCTTGCTTTGTAATTGTGATCAAAGTAGTCAGGGTCAACACAGCTGTGCACTGTGCGAAGTCTGGGTATGAGGCCTATGCAATGTTGGTGTCATGCTCAATTGCAACTGCTACTGGGCATGACTGCTCACCCCAATGCCGTGCTTCTTGCCCAGCTGCCAGAAGCCGTCATAGGTGGTACCATCCCTCCATGTGAATACACCAAGGCCATGCTCCTCGCCTTCAATCCACTCTCCATCGTACCGTTCCCCAGAAGCCCACCTGAGAGTGCCCTGCCCATGCATCTTGCCAGCACGCCACTCACCATCATAGTCATTCTTGTTGCGCCATTTGTATCTGCCAGGCCCGTCAGGCTTGCCAGCCTTCCATAGACCCTGTGCAACAGCAAATTGTTGTTGCAGCATGCATACCTGATGCTCTTTTTCTTACTGGCTTTCGCGCGGAATGTGCCCTGACTGCAACATGTCCTGGCTGCTGTGTGCTATGGCAGCTAACTGCAGAGCGATTTGTTCAGGCTGATGGGCATGAAACAACAGTCATTGCCTGCCTATGGGGTACAGCTTTGATAGCAGCACAAGAACATTACATACTTGACGGCTTATAAAGACAGTCCTGTCAAGCTGGTGTCACGCAGATCTCCAAGTGAAAATGCAGTTTGTAGTTATTAAGCATGATGCCAGGGTTGTGGCCATGCAGCTTACCTCATATGTATCACCATTGGGAAACCACTTTTTGCCAAGGCCCTGTTTCAGGTCTCTAGCCCAACCACCCTGATAGCGGGTGCCGTCTGGGCTTTCAAAAGTGCCCACGCCATGCATGCTGCCATCAGACCATTCACCTTTGTAGGTGGCTCCTGTAGGCCACCAGTAGGTGCCCAGGCCGTCCTTCTTGCCCTCCTACAAGGTAAAAAGCTTACTTGCAAAAGCAGCCAGGTGAGACATGCAATGCCGAGGTGGTGTTGTGCTTCTGAAAGCATGTGCATAGTAAGCAGAGCCTGGCCAAGTCTGCACTGCATTGGTGTCTTCATGGTGGCTCAAACAAAACTACTCAAAGCATTACTGTTTGTGTTTGCAATGAAATCAAACATTGACCAACATGATGCTGGCATGTTGGCTTGAAAACTTTCACGTCTTGATCATTTCATGCATGATCAGCTGAAAGTGCACCTTCCATCCTCCTTCGTAAGTGCTCTGATCCGCCCAAACATACTTGCCCTCTCCTTCTGGCTGCAGCATACCAAGCATGTGAATTGATGTGACACTGACACGATCAGATAATGCTCAGTGTTCCACTTCATTTGGCTTGACAGTAAACGCAGCGAAGGCTCACCAAGCCCTTGTCCCATTGACCAATGTATCGGTCCCCACCAGCAAACCTTTTGTCAACAGTTGCTGGGGCAAGGCTGGCAGTGGTGCGGCGTATGGAGAGTGCAAGGGACATAAATTGCAAGTGCCTGTCGGGGCTACACCCTGTTCAACACAACCACAGCCAGTCCGTTCCCTCGCCCTGATGCTTTTGCGGCAGAGCTTGCTTGCGTTGAGGTGGACTGCCAGTAGTCAGTCTGCACGCGAGCAGCTGTGTGGCTGCAGGGAGGGAGTCAGTGATCACTGACAGCAAGTCTGATTTATTACATCGATCGACAGGGTTTGCTGGTATGGACAGGTGGACTACAAGTTTATGCTCTGACGCATAGAATGCTAGGGCCGGCCACTGAGTCGGCAGCCTCAAAATGCCGCAACAGCAGAAAAAGTTGAATCGAAGACAGATCAGACAGGCTATTGTCCGAGTCACGCGGTGGAAAATGCGTCGATATGAATTTGACTGACAAGATCTCTCCTCGTTGCGGTCGACGATCGGCGGTTGTGCCACTTCGCAGTGCTTCGAAGCCTCTCACAGTGGTCCAAAAATTGCACAGGGCGCTTACACAATCGCTACTCGCCCTTGACACATTCTTAGTCAGTGGGGCAACAGCTGCAAGCAGGCAAGAAGTCCAGGGTGGCCTGCGGCAAAGGCAATCGCGATTGACCCCCAATGTATCGTACAACATCGTGTTTTAGTGCGATCTAGTTGTGCTTGCTTCGCCCGCCACCTGCTGCGCCTCGGGTGGCGGTCTTTGGCTCAAAGCTTGAGATCGTTGCCCAACTTCCTGCTCGTTCCTGTACGGCAGTAGTGTCTTTGACCAGCGTGCCTTGCCTTAGGTCGTGCTATAACCCGCGTATGTCCCTTTCAATGTGCTGCTGAGCATCGCGCAAGCAGCCGTCCACCCGTCAACATGTGGTTGTTGCTCCCAGCAGCAGGCCTGCTGTCTATCATATGTTGCGTGAATGGCTACTTGGTGTATCGAAGGATCTGCGACAGCACAGCAGCACCTCAGCATCCTTCAAGCCAGCGAAGCTTGAAAAGGCAATCGTCCGACCTGATCCTGGCAGTCAGGCACTGGACGGAGTCTTCAGCTGGTCAGCTTATGGCCGCTGGCACTGCAGCAGCAGTATGTCTCTACATAGCTTTGGATCCCCGCATGTGGGCACGGCCTGAGCTGCTGCTCCCCTTCTTGGTGACCACCCTTTGCTCTTTGGGAGGCTTTCTCACATACCGCTACCTGGCATTCGCCAAGATGCGCCAGGCAGAAACACCCATTGCACAGCAGTCTCCCCCTCCATTCACGCAGCACGGGGACAGCGCAGCAGACTTTGTCAAAGTCCAGTGGTATAGCAGCTGGCAGAAGTACTCCAACCGCCTTACGACCGTGCTAGTTGTCTCAGTAGGCTTAGCCAGTTTCCAGCAGGCAATCAAAGACTTCAGCGCAGGCACTCAGCTGATGATCTGCTCCACTCTTGGCATGCCTGTGTGCTCCCTAGCAGGCTTCATGATGTATGTTTCATCTCTGCCACAGAGGGACCTTACAGCAACTCAACAGCTGCAGCAAAACAACCAGAAGCTTGCTGCAGGCTTAGGCATGCTGCTTGCATTCACAGCTGGGTTCCTGGGCCTGAAGTCTTCCAGTAGCGTGCCTGTGCTACCTATTGCCTGTTTTGGCATTCCTCTTTGCTGTCTGGCCGGTTTCTTCATGTATCGCTTCCAGCTGTACCTCAACCAGCCCTCAGCCCCTAGCAGCCCCAGGCAGGAGCCACAAACTGCTCCAATGACCAACCCAGTGACGCACTCAGATCAGCCTGCAAGCGCTGCAGTGATGACGCCTGATAGCGGACGGCGCTTGTGGCAGAACAGCGACACCTGCATGGCAGATCATGTTGCCAGCAACCCCTCATACCACGCTTTTCACACACCTCAGGTACCATGCCTGCATGAGTCTGCCCTAGACAAGGGTCTTTACAACGGTTGCACACATTCACACAACACGGTCTGTCAGCACTCGCTGCACCCACTCTTGATTGTGCAAGCAAACACAGTGTCATGCGCAACAGAAATGATGTTGTGTAATGTCCTGTTTAGAAACTGTGACACATCTGCTCAGACTGAGCAGCGCTAGCTCAAGCCCTGAGTCTGCTCAATGCATGCCAGCCTGTTCATGAGCTGTTTCTATCGCATGAGGCATGTTGCTGCCAATCGCATACGTGCAATCAAAACAGCTTGCACTCTTCATGGGGCATCAATGCTCTTGACAATGCAGAGCTATCAATATGCCGTGTCAGGCCCCCTGTATAGATGCAGAGCATCTTCAAAATAATGCAGAGCTAGCGACTTGCTCTGTTCAATCCCTTTGTAAATGCAGAGCGTCTTGGTAGAAGAAGTTGTCGACGTGAAGCCACTGCTTGAGTCATTGCCCATCAAGCAGCAAGTATGGGAGGAGACAGAGCGCCCTACAGGCCGTTTGTATGAAGACCCACAAGGCATCTACGTGCCGCTCATGCCAGATGGGGAGGAGCATTACCATTGGAAAGACGGCAGTGAGTATTATGGGGAGTGGCGAGATGGGCAGCCCAGTGGAAGAGGCATGTTTGTGTCTCAGACAGGTTTGTTGCGCCTATGCTCTGCGCGGCTACCTGCGGGTCTGTGCCCTGGTCTGTGTCTGTCTGTTTGTCTGCCCATCTGGCTGCCTGCCACCTCATTGTTCAAGGCATGTTTGTGTCTCAAACAGGTCTGTTGCGGCTTCTGTTCGTCTGTATGTCTGGTTGTGTCAATGCTCAACCACTCTTGGAGGTCAGCCTCGTGGCCAAGGCATCTTTTGATAGGCAGGTACATTGTGTCTTGCTGTCCTTCTGTCTGTCTGCCTGCCTGCCTTTCTGTCTACTTGTGCCTGAAGTCTGTGGGGATTGGCGAAATGGCCAGGCCAGCGGCAGAGGCATGTTTGTGTCTCAAACAGGTCTGTTGTGCTTCTGTCTGTGTCTGTGCCTGTGCCTATCAATACATTGTTGTGCCTGTTCAGCTGTCTGTCTGCCTGTCTGTCTGCCTGCCTGCCTGTCTGCCTGCCTGTCTGTCTGTCTGTCTGTCTGTCCGTCCGATCGTCTGTCTGTCTGTACCCACCGCAGCTTGCTCATGGTTCAGGGGATAGGTATGAAGGAGAATGGCAGGACGGCAAGGAGCATGGTGCTGGTTCAGCTGTGGCAGCAGATGGCTCTTCCTTCTTTGGCACCTGGCTGCAAGGCAAACGGCATGGCGAGGGGGTGAGAAATCACTTCTCTGCATTGACCGTTTTCTGTCAATTTTGTTGAGATGCGTGACGCTGCAGCATTGTTTGTGTTAGCATTGTCCCTTACCAATATGACAGAAAGTAAGTGTTTGACATCTCATGGCATGCTCACTTCCTGTTGGGTGTATTGGTGCCTGCAGCAAAATTGCACCCCCACATGTGAGTCTGTTCGGGCCATTGTCATTTTGCCGTTCAGGTTCACAAGCCATCAAGTGCCAACAACAACAGGGCAGACATCATTTTCCTAAGAGACTATGAGTACGGCGTGATGACTAACGAGACGGTGTTGAGGATGGCTGATAAGGATGCTCACCGGAAAGCCATCAAGAAAGATAGGTCCCGGAAGATTCCAGACAAGAAGATTGATCAGAGCATGCCTAAGGCTGGGGAACACATCTTCAAGGGACACAGGTGAGCATACAATCCATGGTCAAATGCAGATGCTTGGTAGTGATCCCTGCTGATATGGTCAATGTTGCATGCATTCATGAGAGAAACTTCATGAAATGACCTTGCCCATCATTCCACATACATGCACATATGCCCAGCTCAAAGGCATTGAGAAAAAGAAAAAGAAAAAGAAAAGCCTCACGGCGTCCTAACAGGAGCCTCTCTTTATAGAGGCAGCCCAGGTCTGCTGCTTCAAGAGCTTAAAGGCATTGTCACATTGCATCAATACTGTAACCACATCTCAGAAGCTGTTTACTGGAATGCTTTCACATGGACTTTTGTGCAACCCTGGCATTGGTGCATGGCAAATCATTGTTTGCAAGCAGCCTTCACAGTCTCGCATTGCACCCATGTCAAGTGCCTTTTGCAGGAGCTATGACTTGATGAGACAGTTACAGTCGGGCATCATTTGCAGCGTTGCCAACCCCAGCAACAGCAGTATCAAACATCATTCGAATTCAGCCTTCACAGCGTCTCAACACCAAGTGTTCTTTGCAGCACCTGATGAGTGAGTTGCAGCCGGGCATCCTGCTCAGAATTGCAAACGGCAGCACCAGCTGTATCACCAGAGTATTTAGAAGCAGCCTATGGCCTTTCACAGTGCATCAATGCTTGGTGATCTCAAGATATTGCTAATGCTGAGTGTGCTTTGCAGGAGCTATGACCTGATGAGAGAGTTGCAGTTGGGCATCATGTTCAGCATTGCCAATGCCAGCACCAGCTGTATCACCAGAGGGTTTAGAAGCAGCCTATGGCCTTTCACAGTGCAGCAATGCTTAGTGAGTTCAACAGATTGCTAATGCTGAGTGTGCTTTGCAGGAGCTATGACCTGATGAGAGAGTTGCAGCTAGGCATCACATTTAGCATCGCAAGTGTCAGCAAGAGTGTTGAACTTGACCTTCACAAGTTTCTAAGGTGCATCAATGCTAGGTGTGCTTTGCAGGAGCTATGACCTCATGAGGGAATTACAGCTGGGGATTATGTTCAGCATTGCCAATGCCAGCACCAGCTGTATCACTACAGTGTTTAGAAGCAGCCTATGGCCTTTCACAATACAGCAATGCTTGGTGACCTCAAGAGATTGCTAATGCTAATTGTGCTTTGCAGGAGCTATGACCTGATGAGAGAGTTGCAGCTAGGCATCACGTTCAGCATTGCAGATGTCAGCAAGAGCATTGAACTTGACCTTCACAGGTTTCCAAGGTGCATCAATGCTGGGTGTGCTTTGCAGGAGCTATGACCTGATGAGGGAGTTGCAGCTAGGCATCATGTTCAGCATTGCCAATGCCAGCAAGAGCAGAGTGTCCCTGGCTCCTACTGACATCACACAGGAGGCTTTTGGGCTTGAGGTCAGTTGCACTCAACCTGTTGCTGCACTAATCATGCATTTGTGAGCATTGTACAAAGCACTGTCGCTTGTACATTGCTTCTGCTGCTGTTGGCGGATTGCACTCAAAAGCAGCTGATTATTGTCTGCTCAGGACGGTCAGCACACTCAGTGTGCTGCATGCCTCATCCTCTCTGTACCCAACAGAGGCATGCTTGGCTCAACGGTTTGCCCGACTTTCTGTCTCCTGTGTCAGGCTTAAAGTAAGAACCATGCTGTCCTGCCTTGGATTTGCTCTTCTGCACAAGAGACTCAGTACTGCACAGCCCCACCAGATGTGCAAATGGCTTCGTTTGGTGTTTGATTGCAGCAGTCTTGCCTCACATCTGTTTATGTCTGCAGGTGAGTCAGTACCTGCGCAGCCACAACGGGACCAGCTTCAAGTGGAAGGACTACAGCCCACTTGTCTTTCAGCGCCTGAGGCAGCTGTTTGGCATTGACAACATGGACTATCTTCTCTCCCTTACGGGTGACAGGTGGGGTTGGTCTGCACTGCATGGTCACGCCTGCCTGATACCATTTGCGGACCTGCATACAATATCCGTTTTGTGCAGCTGTTAGTGCTTGCAGAATTTAAACTGTGACCCCATATATGTCTAAGCAAGGCACTTGTCAGTGCTCTGCACTGATCTGTCTCTGTTCTACTGTGGACTTGTTTGGGCACATCTCTTGTGATGCTAACAGCAATTCAAGCAACGTGCTTGCAGAAAAGCTCTTGTAAGGTCAAAGGCAGGTGGCTGGCGTCCCTTAGCACATCTAGTGGTGCTTCAGTTGTGTCACACAAACATGACAGGTGTTCAAAAGCGATCAGCAAATGGTCTTGTATAGCTCATTATTGAAGTCACATTGAGATTACTGAGCAAAGTAGAAGTGCTTCTGATCTTGCTCAAGTTGTCAAAATGCTTAAACTTGAATCCTAAATATGGCTGCAGGGCGCTGCGCCTGCTCGCGTCACCAGGCAAAATCTGGCAGCACATTCTTCTTTTTGCGCATGATGAGCGCTTTCTGATCAAGACTGTACAGCAGGAAGAAATGCATTTCTTGTGTCTTCAAATGCAATTTCACAATTTGAGTTTGAACTTGGGTGCAGGGCGCTGCGCCTGCTGGCATCACCAGGCAAGTCTGGTAGCGCTTTCTTCCTGTCGGATGATGACCGCTTTCTGATCAAGACTGTACAGCAAGAAGAGATGCGGCTACTGCTAGAACTCATACCCAAGTACTACCGGCATGTGGAAGAGAATTCTGGCACACTGCTGACCAGATTCCACGGTTTGCACATGGTCAAGCCTGTTGGAGGGGCCAAGTCTAGGGTGAGTCTTTCTTTCATTTGATCATTCACCCATTCGTTATTCAGTCAGTCAGTCAGTCAGTCAGTCAGTCAGTCAGTCAGTCAGTCAGTTATTCAGTCATTCAGTCATTGATTCATTCATTCATTCAGTGATTTGTTCGTTCATTTGTGCATTGCAAACGTGTGCTAGGCAGGCTCAGCAGGCCCAACTAGGTACATACAGTAGCAATCAACTTTCTTTGCATTGACCCATTATCTTAGCGTACACTGATGCATCATCCCAGCTTGTGGGGCGCATGGCTGGCTATGCTTAGGTTCATACTGTATGCATGCCAGGCCGCAGTCACAGCCCAAAGGTTTGTGGCACCTAGAACTCTTGAACACTTTGCCAGGCTGACTCTTTGCTCAATGGACTGTCAGCTTGCACTTGAACAGCATGCCAAGACACATGCTAAACTTGCAGGTCAAGTTGTAGGCCTTCCTAGCTTGCATTTCTGCACAAACACTCTTATGATGATCACTTCACCTCAGTCAACTCAAGGTTCTTTCCTTGTGGTGGTGCCATTCCATCTGATGCTGGCTCACAAATTCA
Organism: Trebouxia sp. TZW2008; assembly: GCA_002118135.1. Taxonomy (NCBI): domain Eukaryota; kingdom Viridiplantae; phylum Chlorophyta; class Trebouxiophyceae; order Trebouxiales; family Trebouxiaceae; genus Trebouxia; species Trebouxia sp. TZW2008. Next base: position 20,025 of record BDIU01000374.1, read on the forward strand.
TGACGCCCTTTGATGCATCTGCAGTGGTGATGGGCATTGTATCCTCAACTGATGTGCGACTGCATCAGCATGCACGTGTTGAACTCTTGATGCTCTTGCATGTTTCTGCAGGCCAGGTTTGTGGTGATGGGCAATGTGTTCCCAACTGATGTCCGACTGCACCGGCGCTATGACCTGAAGGGCTCAACTCTAGGCCGTACCTCCGCTCGAAAAGCTGGTGATCCCAACACTGTTCTGAAGGTACTGCTGCTTCCTCTAGGCTGCACCTCTTCCTCAAATGTAGTGTACTCTTCCCTAAAACCCTAAAGTTTACAACCGCGCCTCTAAACCCTAAGGGGCTGGCCTGATATAAAAGTCTAAACAAACCAGTAAAACATGTTTTTCAAAACCCTAAGTGTACCCTCAGCGTCAAGTGTACACTGTAAATATTGAAGTCAGCATCCCTATCATCACATGCAGGGTAGCAGCCTCCGTTCAGCTGCAGTGACTCAAGCTCTTGGTAGACCATGGGTCATTAGCCACAGCCTCTTACGTTTTCATGGCATGCAAACTCTCATACATCAGCAGCATCTCCTTGTGTTGCAATGAGATGTAAAATCTTCATCATTCAGCAACATCTCCTTGTGCTGCGACGCAATGCGGCCTCTTACCATCCAGCAGCAACCAATTGTGCTCTAGGTTGTTGGTATACACCATTTGGCTTCCGCAGCCTCTTAAATCCTCATTGGATGTGACTTGTTCCTTGCAGGATCTGGACATAGACTTCCTGCTGGCATAACGGTATTGAATCAATTCATGTACAACCAGTTCATGCAGCACCTGCACCGCAACTGCGCTCAATTGGAGTCCTGCAAGTCCTGCTGTGTCTGGGCCGCTAACTGTGTATTTGAGTAACATCAAACTGATGCTTTGGTTTGCAGGATCTGGACATTGACTTCCAGCTGGTAATGAATGCTTTTACGTACGACCAGTTGATGGAGCAGCTGCGGCGCGACTGCGCACTACTGGAGTCTCTTAGGGTGATGGACTACAGCCTGCTGCTGGGCGTGCACTTCCTCAGTTGGGAGGCTGATGAGTGGCACCCCCCTCAAATCAAGGCAAGCCCACCCCCCCCCCTCTCCCAACCCCAACCCCTGCTGCAATACCCCCTTGCACCTGTTGCTTGGGACCTGTGCCCTCTCTTTTGATATGTCTTGCTGACTGTCTGGCCCTTCATGCCTGCTGCTGGGTGTGCATTTCCTCAGCTGGAAGGCTGATGAATGGCATCCCCCTGAATCAAGGCAAGCCCCCCTTTGGGCCCCTGCAGAACCCCCTTGAGCCCATTGCTGTGCTTTGTCATGTGCTTTGTTTGCATGTCTTGCTAATTTTCTGGTCTCTGCTGCTGGGCGTGCACTTCCCCAGTTGGGAGGCTGACGAGTGGGAAACCCTTCAAATCAAGGCAAGCCCTTTAATATGATTTGCCTCGCTCTTGTCAACCATCCAATTTTTTGTCCTGCCGATTGCCTCAATTACTGCTACACTTTGTTGAGGCCGAGATCGCATGTTCAACCGATCACGGGATCAGTAAAAAGAGCTTAGGTCAGCCTTCAACTGCCTGGTGCTCCCTTCCCAAACGTGCATAACTGTGCCATGCACTGGTTCTCTTCTGGAAGTCAAGGCTTTGGCACTTGCTGATGCTCCCTTCCCAAGCGTGCATAACTATGCCATGCACTGGTTCTCTTCTGAAGTCAAGGCTTTGGCATTTGCTGCTGTCTTGAGGACGCCAGACGCAAGTTTAGCACCGTTTCAATGCTGCTTCAGCCTGCGCCTGGCGTCCTCAAGGCTGTGTCAAGGTCAAGACCCCATTGGCACGCCAGTACAGTAAATTCTCTTTGTAACGACCGCTTTGGTCACCAAGAAATTTGTCCTTACATCGAATTGTCATTACTCAGAGGGACAACTGCAGCCAGAATGCAGTGATTGGTCACCAATGGTGTTGTCCTTAGATCGAGATTGTCCTTACATCGAGTGTCCTTACAAAAAGAGTTTACTGTGCTGGCCATGCAACATGCTACATGCATCGCGTCGGCCAGCAAGATGCCTGTGGCATCTCTCTGGGCTGTTGCCATGCTCAAAGTCCCCCTGCAGTGGCTCACAGAGGACTCATCTGGGGCTACCCAAGTTCTGGATTTCACACTGCAGCATGCATGGCTTGGCCCTGTAACACATGACTAGTCCAGCTCGAAAGTGCTTCCTGGTTGCTGCAGAAAGTTGGGTCTGGCATCTTGGGTGCAGGTGCAAATGTCACAATCTCACTGCACTGGTTCAAAAGGCACTCACTTGACTGCTTTGAGAATTCTGTAGGCAAAACAAATCGCATTCAGGATCTGTGTGCTGCAAAAAGTTGTGTCTGGCATTTCTAGGGCGGCTGTAAATGCCAGTTCATTGGTCCAGTAACGGCCCCACTCACCGACGTTCACAATGCAACAAGGATGAGTCAGCCCTGTGCATGTGACCAGGGTAGCTGAAAAGCACTACCTGTGTGCTGCAGAAAGTTGGTTCCGGCATTTCAAGGGCGGCTGCAAATGCCAACAACCCACTTCATTGGTTCAGCGGTGGCCACACTCACAGATATCCACAATGTGACAAGGATGAGTCAGCTCCTGTGACGCCGTCAGCTGGTATGACAGCTTCCTCAGATGCTGGAGTTGCTAGTGTGGTGTCATCCATCGATGACTCAGCGCTTAAGGGAACACCTAGGAGAGTGCCTGGCCATGTGACTTTTGGTGAGTCGTGCGTCAATCCACCATGTTGTCTGTACTGCATGAGCAACCATGACGTTCTCTCATGTCTGTGCTCAAATTTGATATACTATTGGCAAAACGGCCCAATGTCTTTGCAATATGCACTTGTTGCCTAGAGCACATCAGCCATACTGTGCTTCTCATGCTTATGTTCGTTTTGTCTGCTGCAGTTGACAAATCATAAGTCAAACAACAGATGTCCATTTCATGATGCTCAGAACAAGTCAGCCTGGCGAGACAAGACTTGTGCCACACGCATCTAGCACTCTTGCTGGAAAGTGTAACCATCATTGTTATTGTGAGTGTCATTGGTAGTTGCCAAACTCTAATGTGTGAACATTCAAGCTGCTTGTGCTGTAGGGGCTGAAGGAGGGGTACAGGAACACCCCTACAAGAGGCCGTTGGCAAACAGGGCGAGCCTGTTCCTGCAGCAGCCTCTAGGGGATGACTCACGGCAGCACTCATGGACAGCTGGCAGGCCAGCCCCCAAGTACCGCCCTCCTGGACCCCCTGTCAGCCCCCCTGGGGTCACCCCGCTTCATCACCTCACACAGACACATGATGGTCTTCAGACTCTGTCTGAGAATGATGAGGCGCAATCTCAATACCAGACAAGTGAGGTGGTCAGTCCTAAACAGGAGGATTATGGGCAGAGCGCAGTGCAGCAGCAACATATGCTGCAACCCTTGGCAGATGCTCCAAAACCCTTGCAGAATGGTGATCTGCCAAGTTATGCAATGAGGCACAGTCAGCAGCCAGTCTTCAGCCCTGTCCCGCCTTTAGCTGAGCCTCACATGCAGTCACAGACCGACACGTATCAGCAGCCTGTGGCATACACCAATGGCTGGGCGGACCAGGCACAATCTGCCACAGCTACGGCAGGGCCCACAGCTGGGGTCTGGCTGCCACTGCTGGGCGATGGCATGGTGCAGCAGTCCTTTGGGGCTGCCAACAGTCCACAGGGTCGTTGGCAGATCCAAGAAGCAGTTCCTAGAGCTGTCAGTCCATTTGAATCCATTGCTGAGAGACCCTTTATGCCGCAACAGATGCCGCAGCCCATTGCGACACAGAGTCACCCAGACAGCGTGCACTTTGCAGACAACCCCCTGTTCACCCCCCTTGATACCCCTGATGGCGCCCCCTACAGGTACTGAGTCTACCTGAACATTGTCACTGTGCTGTAAGGCAAACCCTTGCCGTCACACCTTGAAGACCCTTGCAAAAGTTATGTTGCAGCAAAACAACAGACCTTGCTGGCTACCTTTGCAGTTGCTGTTGTTGATGACAGCCTGCTGTTGTTGACCATGAAGCGTAAATCTGAGCACAGCCCGAAGCAGAGGCTTGTCATTGTGTCACCATGCCAACTTGCTTGACCATCAGTTTGATCACCGCAGGCAGCACCAGCAGATTGAGACTGAGCAAGTCAGAGCTGAGCAAGCGCTTCTCAGACCTTGATCAGCACCATTGAAACCTCGGCACCGCCTGAAATGTACTCCTTTTACCACTTTCTTGATGCCAAATTTTTTGACATCAAGTCATGGTGCATGCAGGCAGCACCAGCAGGTTGAGACAGAGCAAGTCAGAGCTGAGCGAGCGCTTCTAAGGACACGGTCAGCACCACTGAGACCTCGGCACAGCCTGAAGCGGCAGTCAGTCAGTCCCACCAAGCAAGAGCTGCATGCGTTTGAGAGCCTGCTGGCCGGTACAGGCGCACAGATGCCGGATAGACTGCAGCTGATGGCAGCATATTCTGCTGACAGGTGCTGCTTCTCTATGATCATGTAATAAGAGCTCTTCAGTGTGATGGCTGTTGTAGCTGTGTATTGGTTCTGACACTCCAAACAAACAAGAGTGGCATGCCTTTGAGAGCCTGTTGGCTGGAACATGCGCACAGATGCCAGATAGAATACAGCTGATGGCGGCATACTCTGCTGATAGGTGCTGCTTCTCTATGCTCATGTAATAAGAGCTCTTCAGTGTGATGGCTGTTGTAGCTGTGTATTGGTTCTGACAGTCCAAACAAACAAGAGTGGCATGCCTTTGAGAGCCTGTTGGCTGGAACATGCGCACAGATGCCAGATAGAATACAGCTGATGGCGGCATACTCTGCTGATAGGTGCTGCTTCTCAATAATCATGTGACAAGAGCTCTTCAGTTGTCAGTGTGATGGGTGCTGTAGCTGTCTGTTGATTCTGACAGTCCTAACAACCAAGAGCTGTTTTTGAGAGCCTGTTGGCTGGCATAGGCGCACAGATGCCAGACAGAATACAACTGATGGCAGCGTACTTGGCTGACAGGTGCTTACGATTGGCAATGTTGTCATGTTTGATGCTTTACTTGGACCTTCTGTAACTGCGCTTTTCTTTGGGCAGAACCGCTTGGCAGGCTCTGTGTGAGAGCAATCTAGGGCTACCTCGCTGAAAGCAGCGTGACTGTCAACCAACCTTACTGTAAAGCAGGGTGACATGCGTTTGTGAAGTGAATCAACGGTCACATCTTCCTGGCTGTGTCCAGCGACAGTGGCTCCCATTTGATGCCCAACTATGTCACCTTTTCTGTGTCCTGCTCAAATCTGATGGCTTTGGTTGCTGCCTTGCAGTCTTGGTGACAAGCAAGAGGTGCTAGGGCAAGACAGCCAGCTTGCTGCAACAAGGTCTATGAGGCGCCTCTACAGTAAGAGGTGCAGAGACAAAACAGGAGTCAACATCCCGGTCTTGCCAATATTGATCATACTTGGTACCTTGGACTTACTGCTCGTGTTGCTGCCTTGCAGTCTTGGTGACAAGCAAGACCTGCCAGGGCAAGAGAGTCAGCTTGATGCAACAAGGTCGACGAGGTGCCTTCACAGTAAGAGGCGCAGAGCTCAACCAGGGGTTAGCATCCCAGTCTTGGCACATGTCACACTCGATCACACTTGGTATCTTGGACTCACTGCTTATGTTGCTGCCTTGCAGTCTTGGTGACAAGCAAGAGGTGCCAGGGCAAGAGAGTCAGCTTGCTGCAACAAGGTCTATGAGGTGCCTCCACAGTAAGAGGCGCAGAGCTCAACCAGGGGTTAGCATCCCAGTCTTGGCAAATGTCACACTTGATCACACTTGGTACCTTGGACTCACTGCTTGTGTTGCTGCCTTGCAGTCTTGGTGACAAGCAAGCGGTGCCAGGGCAAGAGAGTCAGCTTGATGCAACAAGGTCTATGAGGTGCCTGTACAGTAAGAGGTGCAGAGACCGACCAGGAGTCAGCATTCCTGCTTTGGCTGTGTTTCAAGACGGGTCCAAACCTGAGCCTGTGCTCATCTATTTTGGCATCATTGACTTTTTGCAGGTAAGATGTGCTTCTCTGCTGACCTGACTGATATTGTGTGGGAATGGTTTGTACAATGCCTTGTGTGCACATGAGTTGTTCAAATCTGTTCATTATGGCATTTGATAATGCAGCAGTTTCAAACACTTTGTGTGCTTGGTCTTGGTATGCGTGAAGGTGGCTGCTGCCTGCAGTTTCATTTTACAAGTTCAGCTTGGCAAAATGAAGATGAGCATGCCCTGAACTGTTCTGCAGGAATACCGGACTAAGAAGCGGATGGAGCATGTAATGAAGGCAGCTGTCTTTGGAGGCAAAACCATTTCAGTTCTTGATCCTCACAGATATGCCAAAAGATTCAAGCACTTCATGGAGGATCTGTTCATCAGGAAATAAGCAGGCGACGTCACTGCCAAGAAGCAGGGAAATTGCAACTAAGGATGGTCCCAGAGGTGAAACAGAGGGACGAAGGAACTGTCAACTTCCTAAAGACGGGTGCTGGAATAGTGACATGGCGGCGCCAGACACACCAACAAGCTGCATTCTTGTGGACTGCTAGTAAGGAGACATTTCTCTTGAGAGCTGCAGCAGAGGCTGCAACAATGTACTATTGTGGCAACGATTCTTGTTTGTGTTGCTTCGGTTTGCCTCACTGACTGCGCCTTGATGGCATGCAAGTGCGCGTGAGGGGTCAATGAACTAGCACTGCAATAAATAATCTAGTTAGGTTTGAGTTTGAACGCCTGCAAGAAGCTGCACGAAACTTTGCTTTGACTGTGCTGACTGCTCTTTTTTCGATAGTTTTTTGGGATAATAAGTTGGTCGAGCTGAGTCCTTCATCAGTCATAGTGGTTGAAATATAGCCTTATAAAATTTACATGCGTCGAAGTTACGTTTGTCATTCTGCGCATGTCAAGCGCATAATATGGCATACGTTCAGCAGGCAAGCTGCAAGTCGGCTTTGCTGTTTTATGACAAAACTTGAATCATTATCCTAAGTATGCACTGTTGTATATAATATATGGGTTTTGCCTCCAGTCACTTGAGACCTCCAGCAGCAGCATGTTGTGCTTCTGCTTGTCGCAACTTTGTTGAGCTGAGTTTATTGGCATCATCACTTCCCTGTCTGCCAACAAGGTCAACAGTCACTATTGTCAAAGGTGCAGACCCATGCTGCCTCCGCCATTCATTGATCTCTTCTGCACCTTTCGTTGTCTCTTTTGAGACTACAAGGGCCTGCATTTCTGCTATTGTGGCTGCGCCTGTAGGCTCCTACAGCATACAGTGCCACCAGATTCTACATAACCAATATGGATTGATTGCATACCATGATCAAACAATCTGAACGGCTTGTATTGCTGCCTCCTCATGTCAAACAAGCTCATTGAGTCTTTGAATGCGAGCAGGAATGCATCATACGTCCCTGGACGTCATGCCTAATCCAAAAACAAACTCTGTGATTGCTGCTCTGCATCTGATCATCGCTGCTGGCTGCCAAATGCATGATAGTCATATGCTGTCTGACCGAAAACGAGCCTGGTCAAACAATGTGACTTTGCTTCCATTGACGCAGAGTGACGCGATTTTCACAGGGCAATCACAGTGTCTAGCCTGATGCAGGTAATACCTAGCAGGGCAGGCCTAGCGAGTCATGAACACACATAAAAATGACACCCATGCGCTCTACCCCCAAGATTGCAGTTGGACCAAGCACAGAATCATAACTTGCCAGCGACCAAAAATTTGCAACCTACTTCAAGCAGCTAGCCTCTTTCATGACAAGCTGGCTGTACCTTGGGGTCTCTCAAGGCTGCAGTCTGCACTTTGAGACCTGGCCGCACCGCATGAAGGAAGTGGACTGCTGCCTCCGCCCTCTGCTCATATGGCTGCAAGAGCTCTGCGTGCTCCTTGTGTTTTAGCAGAAGGTCACCTGCACACTGAAGGCAGCTACTTGAGGCAATCAGACATTCATGACATTGGTTTCGATCGATGGTCCAAGACTTAACAATGGTCAGGTGCTGCTTGGGCTGTTGCAGGTGTATGCAGAGGTGACTTGCAATTGCTGTGTACTGGTAGCATGGGTGTTGCTACAGGACTTGAATGCAATGCAGACTTTCTGTAATACACACTTGCTTGCTGATATCAACAGGAGAAGTATGTTGCTGATACCATACTTGGCATAAAACAACACAGCGTGACAGCACTCAAATTGGTAAAGTAGGGCGATACTTGTGACGCCTATGAAAGCCATTGAGGTGGTGACCAAGGCAGTTGCTGCCAGCAGGATCCGATGACCAGCATGGAGCCTGTCAAAGGTGCCTCCCACTGCTGTATTGCTGAAGAGCAGCTGTGCATCTGGTATATTGGCTTGAATGGCATCTGAGGGTGCTGTAGGGTCAGTGGGGACCCCATCACAACCTGCAGAATTTAGGCCAGAAGTGTCAGCAGAACCAACAAAAGCAACATGCTCAAGTGTCATGCGGTTGCTGTGCTTGCAAACAAGTACTAACAAACAGCAACAAGCTCTTATTGTTTTGATCTGCATGCCTGAAGGGACTGGCATTCTCGTTCAGAAATACAGCATGCAATTTTGCTTGAGCTCTATGCTGTGACTTACCTTCGGACACTGACTCTCTATCTGGGCGCAAGGGATGCAACAACACAGGAGGCAGCTCCCCAGCTCTTCTAAAATTCAGGTCTTGGGTGAGTTGTCTTGCTTTGCCAACCCGGCATGCTCCCAGAACGCTTTGAAGCCCCTCGATCATTGCCACCTGATCTGCAGGGGCAGGCGAAGCAGGCTTGAGCAGCTTGGCAGCGTACGCTGCAGGCTTACCGTAGCCGCAGAAGCCTCGTAAGACTTTGCACGCTCATTGAAGCTGGTGAAATCACCTAAAGACCATGATGCGAAGGGGAACAGCGGAATCAATTCGAGCTGAGGCTGAAGAGCAGCAACCTCGTTGAAGTATCGAGCCAGCAAGGCAAGCGTTCCGACGTCTGGTCCTTGATGCGCTTGCTTTCCTGCGCAGAGGACGTCTTAGTGCCAACCATCACGCAGAAATACAGCGCTTGAGCGAGTTGATCAGTGCTCCACCTTCAAAGTAGACGTACAGCCGTGTCTTGGTAACAGATATCGCAAGCCTGATATTCGTCTGCCAGTCGGGCGATGGATCGTCGAGATCAACTGCGATTAGGTTGACGTTCATACGTTGGGCCAGGAAGTTGCAGCCTACCCCCGAGCTCGCGATATGTGTGTGTGACTGCAGAGCGCTTGACAATCACACGACGCTGTAGCTTGCGATTGCATTTACTGCACTGGATGTGCTTGAGTTTGCGCTGATTTACCAAGATTGCGTTTGTTTTGCGCAAGCGCTCGACATGCAAAGTGCGAACAACTTTGACTGAGAAAAGGACAGAAGATACTGAAAAAAGAAACAACGAGGAAATGTGCTCGTGAACACAATTGCAATTTTAGCCGTGAGCGCTTTTGGTGCATGACACCAACGTCATCGCTCTTACACTCTGAAACAGATCTGCAAACTTCCTGAACGCATCGATCGGGATCGGAGCAGTTGAGACAGTGAGCCTGAGCGGCAGACTTTCTGCGCTGGCGACCTTGATCGCTGCAGATCAATGGCGCGGACAACGTGTGCGGCATTAGGGCTTGCGCTTGTGCTGCTCGTAGGGCAAGCTGCCTACGTACATGCTAGGGACCAAGTCGATGTGGCAGGATTGCCTGTCGAGGTAACAGACCACTTGCTGACGCCGCTAGTGTGTTGACCTAACGAGCGCAATCAGCTTGGCTGACTGCTCTGCAGGAGCAGCTCAACTCTTACAAAAGCCAAGCAGGAGACTATCATAAGCAGATTCAGGTACAAATGTAAGCTGTATTCACTCCATCAGTGCCTTTCCCTGGCAGTCTCACGGCTCCTTGCTGACTGGCAGGAACTGGAAGCATCCAAGGCGAAGCTGCAACAGGAATTCACTCAGAATGAGGTCTCGGTCCAGACCCTCCAGGTGATGGTTGTCTGCATAAAAGTGCTCTTTTTCTCCCTGTAAGGCAGACTCAAACCTGGGTCTGTTGCAGAGTGTTGTCAAGGAGCAACAGAGAAGAGTCAGCGCTTTGGAGACTGAATTGAAAAACAAGGACTCTGCCCATGGATCCCTGCAGACCAAGCTTGATGAGCTTCAGGTAGACGTTCTGCTTGCAGCAAACAGCGTTGCAGTTGTGCTGTCCTAGGAAACAGCCGATGCTGTTTGAGCCAAGCTTGTACTTCCTGCTATCTGATCGGTATTGTACATGACCACATGGTGTGAGTCTCTAGCTGCTGCATGGGAAAGCATCAAGCAGCATGAGGCTCAGGTCATGTGATTATGTCTGCAGACCAGAGCAACAAGTTTGTCCTAAAGCGGCATCTGGAAGCTTATGTTCCTGTGACAGCCAATGCTGTCAGGCGCAACCGTGTCTGCAGGCGGTGGCAAGTCACACATTATGCAGCTTTGTTGCCTTCTATTGCTGCCATATATCATCCCAATTGTGCAGAACTGCATTGAGTGCAGGCAAGCGTGACTGGAGCATCATTAGGTGCTCAAGAGGATGCTGTTAAGGCTTGATGTCTTTTGTCGCAGCACTCATTGCTGCCATTTATGGGCTGTCCTTTGTAGATGTTGCATCGGGCGCAGGCAAGTGTCACTGGGGCGTCATCAGGTGCGTTGCCAAGGCTGAGTCCAAGGTGGAAATTTCCTGACGCAGGGGCCAGTGCTGCCAGAGATCAGCCCTAATATGCAGCTGTTGTGATGTGTGCAGGCGACTGTTACTGGAGCTTCATCAGGTGCTCAAGAAGATGCTGTGAAGGCAGAAGCTAAGGTGCAAGATCTGCAAGGCCGCCTCAAGATTGCAGAGCAGGAGAAAGCAGCTGCTGAAAAAGCACAGCAGGTCAGTGTGGCCTGAACACCTTCCCTGACTAGACGTCTCACACATACAGGCAACCACTTGCTTCTGATTGCCTTGACCAACTTGATCTCTGGCGCTGCAGCCTCTTATTTATCAAATGCAGAATTGCTCTCCCCATGACAATACAAGCAGACTCAACGCTGGCCCAAGATGGTCAAGTGCTATTTGGACGATGCCAACTTTGCATAAAATCCAAGCTGCACCATGCTCGAAACGAGCTGTCATCAGCAGCCCCTGTGTGCGCAACAGCCCTCTCAGCTTTCAACATGAGATGTAGCAGACTGCTCACCGTCTGTTTGAAATGGACGAGTCGTTGCAAAGCCTTAGTCTCATAAACACAATAATGGACATTTTGATAGGGAGGCATGCCTTGCACAGCGCTTGTCTGGTGTGAGGATGTTGTGAGCGACAACTGCACAAGCAAAGTGTCTATTATCACTCGTGACATATTTCTCAAACTAGACAAGCACTGTGCAAGGCATGCCTCCCTATCAAATTCAATGCAAAAGCTCCCTGGCGTCTTCTCTCTCATGCAGGCTGCTGAGAAGGATACAGGCAACTTGCAGAAAGAAGAAGACAAGGCTGCAGCGCACGTGGCAAAGCTCACAGACCGGGTGACAGCACAAAAATGGAAAAGCGCTACTTGCTGCCTTCCATGCAGGCTGCTGAAAAGGATATGGGCAACTTGCAGACAGCAGTGGACAAGGCAGCAGCGCAGGTGGCAAAGCTCAAAGAACGGGCAAGGAAACTTGCAGCAAGGCATATGAGACATGAAATTTGCTGCCTTCCATGCAGGCTGCTGAGAAGGATTCAGGCAACTTACAGAAAGAGGTAGATAAGGCAGCAGCGCACGTGGCAAAGCTGACAGAGCGAGTGAAGAAGGCAGAGGCGGGCCAGATTGAGGCCCAGAACAAGCTTGCCTCTGCTGGGGTGGAGGCTTCAGCTGCCAGGCGACTTGTTGAAGCTGTGAGTCACTCTGAATGTGTGATTTGAGCCCGTATCAATGTGTGATTTGAGGCCATATCATTATGTGATCTGTATGCCACGCAGTGCGTGACTGGGCTCCATTGCAGTTTGAGTTCTGAGGGCAACATCTGACCTATACAAACACAATGCAATCAGGAAGGTGCTGCCAGTCAAACAAAAGAGCTTTGAGAGATCAAAAGGCTGTGCTAGCGATGCTTTGCATGCACAATCATTGCCCTCATTGAACTCTACTGATTGCAGCCATGGTGTTTCTGCAGTGTTGTTTGCAATGCGTGAGGCCTTGTCATCCTGTGTTGAGCCCTGATGCCAAGTCAACATTAACCAGTGCTCTGCAAACTAATCAGTCAAGCCCGCTGTCATTGCAGACTGAAGCCAACGCTGCAAGCCGGCGTGATCCTTCACACCTGTATCCTTTTGCAGACGCATCAATGGCGTGCTTGCTTGCAGGCTGAGGCCAAAGCTATTTGCAATGAGTCAGGTTATCGCAGTTCATGCTCATTGCATATCCTCCTGTATCCACCCTTACCTTGTTGCCCTTGACCCACTCAAGGACACTGTCTCTGCAGGCTGAAGCCAAAGCTGCAGAGGCCTCTGCTCAGGCTCAGGAGTACTACCACAAGATGACCAGCAGCTGGACGCCGCACTGGCTGGAGGCACGCCTCAACCATGGTTCCAGCTGGGTTTCGAGAACTCTACTGGCGGACAAAAGCGGCAAGCAGAACACTGTGGGGCAGTACGTGTCAATTGCTAAGCTCAAGCTGGCAGCCTTCTGGAAAAGTGTCAAGGTGCGGAGGGCTCTGCATGGGTTTGATGTGCTGCTCCTCGTTGGATGCATTGATTTGATCACCAGATCAGTGTGATCAGATTCACAGGCTCTCAAGTTGTCGTGCTGCTGACATAGTGCTTGCAGCATATGAATGCAGCCTGACTTTGTCACATGACCGAGCTACATGTGCATCACTGACAAGTGCTGGCATCACATTGAATTAGCTTTGCTTTGCAATGCTGCTCTTGTTGTTTGAAAGTGTGTATAGCTGTGGTTCAGGTGCATTCGCTACAGTCTGTGGCAATCTTGACAGTCTCTGCCATAACGTTTCGCAAGACTCAAGTTCCAGAAGAACGCATGCCTCTTGCTTTGGACCTGCCATATACAACCTGATTCCCTGTGCAGCCAAAGTCATGCTGATCATGAAGACCTTCCTGTTCCACACAGACAAGCAGCTGAGACCTCACCTTATCACAGCTAACAAGCACAGCCCGAGGCTCAAAGTACGGAGCATGGGTGGCAGGCGTGGCTGGCCAGCAAGAAGCAATACACTGCCTAATTGACTTATGCTGAAAGCTTTTGATTCATACAGAGCTTCCCGTTCCACACCAACAAGCAGCTGGGACCTCATCTGACAACAGGCTGAGGGCTGGAAACCCAGAGCAAGCAGCTCAAGTGGCCAGCAAGAAGCACTACAATGCCTTCTTAGCTTGCGCTACATATCTGTATCTCATGCAGAACTTCCTGTTTCATACCAACAAGCAGCTGGGACCTCACCTTACAACAGCCAAGAAGCACAGCCTGAGGGCTTGGGCCCAAAGTAAGAAGCATGGGTGGCAGGCATGGCTAGCCAGCAAGAAGCACACCAATGCCTTCCTAGCTTCACCTCAGGTCAGCTACATCCTGCAATCTTGGCTGTAAAGAGTTGGCTCTCTTTTGATAGTCCGCAGCAGTAGCTTGCACTTGTGTTCGCCTGAGAACATTGGTGGTTTGCATGTGTCATCTCTTGCCAAAAAGCTTGTGAGAGCTGCAGTTCTTTGCTCATTGCAACCTGGGCAAGGCATGAAAGTCTGCCAGGCAGTTTTGCTTCTGGATCTCAGCTCTATCAGCTGACTAGTGAGCCTGACTACATGTCATCAGATGCACATTGTTGTCAACAACAGCATCAGCGTCTGAAGCAATGGCATCCTATGCATCCACACCTTCCCTTAGAAAGACATGTCTCTTAATCAGTGCTTTTGTAGCGATTCAGCATGTATACAGACAGGGTTGCTTGAAGACAGTTCCGTGGTGACTGTACATACCTAGCAAAGCCCTAATCAGCATGCGTTCTACAGATACAGTAAACTCTCCTTGAAACTTGTCCTTACATCAAATTGTCCTTACTCAGAGGGCCCAGTGCGGTTAGAAAGCAGTGATTGTTTCCCAATGGCGCTGTCCTTACATCAAGATTGTCCTTTCTTCAAGTGTCCTTACAAAGAGAGTTAACTGTACACAAATCTCCCTTTTCTGAGCAGGATGGAGTGTTGCAAGTCAGCGGGCAGCAGTGGGCAAATCTGATGTTGTTGTTTGCGCACATATGTACAAAGTGTATCTCATGTCGGTGTCAAGTGCCTGCAATCAGCATACAATTTGTAGCAAGGCAAATTATGCCGACGTGTCAGCATTCTGCTATTGAGAGGTTGGACTTCAAGCAAACTTTGAGTATCTTGTATCGCAGCATGTCTAAGATGTTGCTCAACGTAGGTCAAGCAAGCACAGAAGAAAGTTTTGAGGCTGCGGAAGGATTTAGAATCAGCGCTCAGGACACAGATGAAGAAGTACCGGCCGCTGCAGCCCTATGCCAGGAAACCCTACACAACGTGGATACTTTCAGTGACAGCAGCAGTACCGGTGCTCGTTGCTGTGAGACTTGTGTTGGCCGTCTTTGGAATTCTTGGTAAGCTAGATTCCCTCTCCTCTTGTGATTGTAATGACCGCATTGCTGTCAAGAGAGCCGTCCTTGGAACAAATTGTCCCCATTGCTGTGAGGATTATGTTGAGCATCTTTGAGATTCTTGGTGAGCTGCATATCCTCTCTTTTTGTACTGGCTGTTTTGATTAACATCAAAGCTGTCCTTACACTAAATCGTCATGACTCAGAGGGACCAGTGCAGTCAGAATGCAGTAACTATTTTCCACTTATTTTGTCCTTGCATAAAGAATGTCCTGTGATTTAGTGCCGTTATCGCGGAAAATCTCTGCATGATACAAGCTGCGTTAAAACAGTGCAGAACATGCCCATCAAACGTGAACAATGCATGTAAACGATGTTTATAACTTTTTCATGGTTACTGTACATGTGCACAGCAATCATGACAAGTTATAAAGCTTGTTTACATGCATTTGACGTTGAGCTGCTGGGCTTACTCGTCCGCTTCTGTCTTTGTGCTTGGCTGCTTGTTTACATTGTTTACATTGTTTACATAATGCACAGCAATGATGCAGCAGGTGTTGCTGTGCTAGCTCATCATGCTTCTTTCACAAGCATCAAAATCAATTGCAAGCTATCTGCTTGAGCAGAGGGTGCAACAGAGTATGCTCATCAAAAGCCTACCGTGTGATGTTTCTCACTGTTGGGTCGCTCCCCATCAACTTTTGTAAGGCCTTTAAACCCTTAATCCCCCCAACAGGGATTTTTTTTTCGTTAGGGGTAATGAACAGAAAGATACGGAATGAGATGTAGCGCGCAAAGGCCCACCTGCCAATCCCTACCGTTTTGCTGCAAAGTGCAAACAATTTGCAATCCCAGCAATCAAAGAGTGCACTTGTAGAAGTGCAACATGTCAAAATGAACACTACTTGCGTTTGCTTGCGTTTGCCTTTTATGTCAGAGCACGGCTGCTGAATTCTTTCTTGGCCAAGCTTCAGTTGGCCGCATCTGCTGTCCTGAGACACCTCAGACACATCTGCCTTTGATGATCTACACTCCATTGTGTCATCTCTCTCTTTCTCTCTCTTGTGTTTTGGCACTGCAACTCAAGACAGCACATGATGTTCATTGCACTGCAAGGACAGCGGCTACTTTGACGTGTTTGCAAGCACGGTGATGAATTGGTTGCTACTGCTGTCAATTGTTCAGCAGTCACTTGTTTGAGGCACAGGCTGGACCCCCTTATAGATCAACTTTCTGCTGGTTGTTGCTTCAGGGCAGCACTTCCAAGCTGCCTCTATGGACAGAGGCTTTTTCTGTGCTTGTTGATGGTGTAGACTCTTCTTTTCCTTTTTGCAGGTCGAGCAATCATAGGCAGGCCAAGGCAAACAAGCAGCCAAGCACAAAGACAGAAGCGCACAAACAAGCCTAGCAGCTCAACGTCAAATGCTTCAGCTGCACAAAAGGGGCCTCGTACCAGCCGAAGGGTGGGCTCTCAATGTCCTTGTCAGTCTGTACGTACAACACAAGGCTCAAACTTCCTGCAAATACTTGGCTGTCAGGCTGTTGAGCCTGTTTGCCACTCATATAAGTCACTCAGAGCCTGATGGCTCGCTCATTAGAGTCAAGGCGATGTCCAAAAATGTTACCAGAAGCGCAAGAGCAATCGTCTGTCAGGCACAAGGCACATGCATTTGACTGTACAGTCCATGAATGGTTGCAGCTGGCGTTGTGTCTGCATTTGCAAGCTTTGTTCATGTCTGCAAGCATGCCAAGCTCTTGTCAGGTAACAGATGCATGTCCCAAGAATTTAATTGAAGCTCAAACATGAATGTGATTGCTGTTTGTCTCTGCATTCATAGCTGCATATGTCTCATCAGGGCAAATGGCTGGTAGTATGATCTGCGCATGTGATCTGAAGTTCTGGATGCAGTGATGCAGGCAAGCACTGGCAAGATCATCACCGAAGGCGACGAGAGCATAAGAGTGCCTTGAAAGGCATCTAGCAAAAGTGCAGGGTTTACTCCATCTCATGCCGTCCTACATCTTGGGTCTGCAGCGGTACTTGTGCAGCAGCTGCTGCTGACAAATGATTGCGATGCTGCTGCAACGACACTTGCATGTATACCTGCCCACGGCTCGCTTGGTATGCCCAAAGTGTAAATCACTTGACCACACGTGCGCTCGAAAGACAGGCATCAATAAGTGAATCAATAGGCGATTGCGTGTAGATGCATTGCCTTGAACACGAGATTCTTTGACCCAAGCATTGCAGGATCTGTTTCACTACGTCATAGATTGTGCATGCAGGCACATGCTAGACACAATGAAATGTAGCAAAGCAAAATGTCAACCGTAGGCATCAAGTTGCTGCTCTGCCAATGTAGCCCTGGTCTGACTGACGCCCCTCTGCTGCAACCGCAAGATTTCGGTTGCACTTTACGAGTTCCGACTGCAATTACTATGATATAATGTTACGCAATGATAATCATTGGCACCTGTTACGTATTGCTGTGAAGGCCCTAGTGTGGCGTTCAGCAGAATCTGAGCTTGCTGTCTCAAGACGTACAGTGTGCCCAGTTCGATCAAAACGATGACCAGGGAAATGCCCAAACAAGTCATGAACGCAAGAACAACCTGCACACACACAAATCAAGCTGAAAAGGAGGCAGACCAGCGTCGATAATTGGTAATTTTACGTTATTTTTGCGTCATAGGCATGTAGGCGTTACGCGGAGTGCGTCTTTGCGACCAGGCTGGCCTCCGCGATCTGCGTAGTCGTACGCCAACGCACACCGCAGCTCAGTCGTATAGCGCAGAGCGCGCTCAGAAGCCAAACGCTGGGATTTTATGGGAAGTCCGCAATCGAGTTGCATGACTGCTGCTTGACTGCGTCTGTTGCAGATCACTTGCGCCGCACTTTTAGGGCGTTTGCTTGCTCAAGATGGCGGTGTGCACATTTGAAAGCATGACAACTCTGTCGGTACCTACACTGAACGTTTTGAAAACACTGAATTTTGCAAGCCCAACTCCAGTCCAAGAAGCTGTTATTCCTGTGTTTTGCGGCAACAAGGATGTCGCCGTAGACGCCTGCACTGGATCTGGAAAGACTTTGGCATTTGTGATCCCTGTCGCAGAGAAGTTGCGCAAACTTGATGAGCCTCTAAGCAAGCACCAGGTGAGTTGTGAGCTTGGCGCACTTAAAAGCTCAACCAGTTCATTTTATAAGCTCAACCAGTTCAACTTATGAGACAACATTGTCGAACATCTCAGTATGTTATGACGGCAGGTTGGAGCTGTGATCGTCTCTCCGACACGTGAGTTGGCTGGGCAGATATACACTGTAGCAGAGCCATTCTGGGCAAGCATTCCAGACATCAAGCCCCTCCTGCTTGTTGGCGGCACGTAAGTCACTCAATTCTGCTCAAACCCACACCCTCAGCACTGCTCAAGTGCGGCACTTTCATCGCTCTTCCAGTTCCCTTTGCATTTCCTTGCATA
This sequence comes from Trebouxia sp. TZW2008, assembly GCA_002118135.1. Taxonomy (NCBI): domain Eukaryota; kingdom Viridiplantae; phylum Chlorophyta; class Trebouxiophyceae; order Trebouxiales; family Trebouxiaceae; genus Trebouxia; species Trebouxia sp. TZW2008. Next base: position 38,223 of record BDIU01000374.1, read on the forward strand.
GCGTCGATGGCACAGGCGCCTTGACACAATTCTGTCCATACTAATCATCATCAATTGTATTGTGCACCGGTAGGCTTAATTCTGTAGCACAGGCTTTGATACACTTCATATATCAAATGTAATTTGTCGTATTCAAAGGTACACTTGAATAAAATGCAATGCAGCTGACTCAGCTTCTGGCTGCAGACACGTTGCGTCAGACATTGCAAAGTTTACGACGCAAGGTGCCAATGTGTTGATTGGCACTCCTGGGAGGCTGCTTGACATCATGCAGCAGAGCACAGCCATGACTCTCAAGAGGCTTGAGGTGTTTGTGTTGGATGAGGCCGATCGGCTGCTTGACATGGGATTTAGAAAGCAGCTGGATGCAATCATGCAGAAGCTGCCAAAGCAGCGCCGAACAGGTGCCATTCAGCTCGCACTGCTGGCCCATCAGTCACATCAGTTTTGCATGCAAGCAAATCCACTCAGGCATGGTGTCATTCCTTTCATTCATTGCCCTGTCAACAGCAACGAGCCTTGGCAGATAGATTTGGTGTGTGCGTCAGCCACCTGCTTGTTGTGCAACAAAGCATAAAGAGTATGTTGACAGACTTTCCAGCAGACGCATCATTTGACATGCAACAGTAGTGCTTATGAGCCAGAACAACTTTTGACTCTCCAGCTGCTCTTGTGCCTTGCATCTGTTGTGCTGTTTCAGTAAAGCACTGGTTGCCACGCAAGGAACGCATCCTGTCAGCCCTGCAGCAAGTGAATGCTGGTCAGGTGTCAGCCACACGGCTGCGACGAGCTGAATGCCTCTGCCTGTGTCCAGCTGGGCGCTTCAAGCTGTCATACATATAAAGATCACTGGCACAGTTATTCAGTGCATCTGAAGTGGTCCAGCATTTGCACAGACTAGGATGCTGAAAGACAATTGCTTGCTGACTATACGTACCTAGCAAGGCCTCTGAGCCCAAGTAGTATGCGTTGGTATGTATGTATGTATGTGCACAAGTTCAAGCTGTAGCAATGCGTGCAGGATTGTTCTCTGCCACCCAGACTGAAGCTGTGGTGCAGCTGGCGCGCGCTGGCTTGCGTAATGCAGTACGCATAAAAGTGGCTGTCATGCCATCTGCTCAGCAGCTGCATGACAACAACCAGGCGGGAAAGCAGGATGTCAAACCCACGCCAGCTCAGCGCACGCCATCCAGTCTGGAAATACAGTATCAGATTTGTGACCATGTACAGAAGTTGCAGCAACTGGTGCAGTTCATACAGGTGTGCGCAGACAGTCTCTTGCTGTTTTTGCTGTCGCCTGCAGCCTGGTCATTATCCAGCATGAGGTGTTACTGTGCGTTGTGCAGATGTGCCTTCTTCCCATTTTGTCCTGAATGGGCCGTGCTGTGCTGCGCTGCGCTGCTAGGCTTGCTGATGCAGTTCTGCAACATCCCACAACACTTATTCATCAACTCTTAGACTCCTGTTGTGCAGGCCCATGCAAACGACATAGTCATCGTCTACTTCCTGACCTGTGCTGTAGTGAACTTCTTTCCTGCAGCGCTCACTCAGCTTTCTGGACTGGCCAATAAATCATGTTCCATAGCTTCATGTTTGTTGTTGTGCAGGCACATGCAGACGACAAAGTCATTGTCTACTTCCTGACCTGTGCCTCAGTGGACTTCTTTTCAGCAGCTCTGGCTCAGCTGCCTCAACACATCATTATACATAGCTTCGTGGATCTGTGTCTTGCAGGCACATGCAGACGACAAAGTCATCGTTTATTTCCTGACCTGTGCCTCAGTAGACTTCTTTTCGACAGCGCTGGCTCAGCTGCCCCACATGGCCAGTGCCAAGCTGTTTGCGCTGCATGGCAAAATGAAGCAGGCAGCGAGAGAAGGCGTCATGGCGTCTTACACCAGCAGCACTGCAGGTACTACCTCAGGCTATGCTGCTTTTAGCACCTTGTCTGCTGTTGTTGAGATCTGATGCAATTGCTGCCGCTGTCATCATACAGGCTCAATGTGCAGTCTCTGCTGTAGATTGGCGTCAGTCGCCTGCTTGCTGTTGTTCACACGCTTCACCTGATGCACATTACTTGCCAATTCGCTGCTTTTGGCAAATTATCTGAACAAAATTTTATGCCCCGCAGCTGTTGTTGTCTGTGCACGGACGTGGCAGCAACAGGATTGGACATTTCAGGTGTCAGTTGGGGTTTGAAGTACAACCCCCTCACGGCCCCCCACCCCATTGACATGAAATGAGCATGGGTTCAAGTCCCATCTCAGCCAATTTTCTCTTTATGAGCATCAGCTTTTTGCTCTGCAGGCTGCTTGCTGTGCACAGATGTGGCAGCTAGGGGACTGGACATTCCAGGGGTCAGCTGAATTCTGCAATACGACCCCACTCAAGACCTCCCTCACACCCCTGCACCCCACAAACATTGTATGAGCATGAGATTCAAAGCCAGGTGACTTTTCACATGTACAACGCTTCCTTTATTTATTCGCAGGCTGTTTACTGTGCACAGATGTAGCAGCAAGAGGGTTGGATATCCCAGGGGTCAGCTGGATCTTGCAGTACGACCCCCCTCAAGACCCCTCCACCTTTGTGCACAGGGTGGGCCGCACTGCCCGCATGGGGCGTTCTGGCAATGCCCTGGTCATGCTGCTGCCCCATGAGGAGCCCTACGTCGACTTCCTTAAAATGCGTAAGGTACCAAGACATGCTTCCAGGCGCTCCCATGTCAGCACAAAGCAGGCGTGCCTACTTGTGCACAAATTCTGCAGACTGGTTCCGTGAGCCTTCCAGCAGGCACAAAGCGTTGTCTAAGTGTTGCAATGGCAGTTTCCTAGAGGTCCTGCTGCCTCATGAAGAGCCCTACATAGACTTTCTGACGCTGCGCAAGATACTGTAGCAGATTCTGTTGCAGCCTGGTGACGTGATGGTGATATTGTTGCTCTGTAAGGATGTCGCGCGCTCCTTCAGAAGCTGTGCAGATTATCCTAAATTGTTACTGCCATGGTGAATTTGACTCAAACAATTTGTGCAGCTTTGGGCGCATTTGCAGCGAGTTCTATCAGAACCCTTGCTGCATCAGTAAAACACTTGAATGCTGGTCCGGTTGTACAAGCTATCAGACTGACACGCCAGGATACCAGACGCCAGGTTGCTGGAGATCAGGTCGCGTGGGACCTTACAATGAAACCCTTCAGGAACCCTAGGCAAGACACAGCTTGGGCTCACACACCTAGCATTTGCGCCGGAATGTGTAACATGTTCTTGTGATCATGTCATCATACCAGCAGGTTGCTTTGCAGGTGCCCATGAAAGAAGAGCCTCTGAGCGTTGCCGATCAAGAAGTCCAGACCACCTTCAGAAGGCTGTCAGAACAGGACCGTGACGTCATGGAAAAGGCTGTCAAGGCGTTTGTGTCATTTGTGAGAGCCTACAAAGAGCATCAGTGCAGGTCAGTGACTATCTGGCATGTTCATACAATCCCTGAGCTTCAGACACACATGTCACTCATGGCCTTTGTGTAGTTGTACAAGCCTACATTGAGCATTACTGCAGGTTTGTGTTGATGCAGCAACAGTAATCAGATCTGGCAGTCCGCTTGATGCCTGACTTTTGGATCAAAGCATCAGGGATATCATTTTGGGCTGGTGATTTGGCACTGTCAGGACAGCACAAAGTTGGCATGTTTGTGAATGAGCTCATCTGCTGCTGTCCCCAAAACAGCTTGACACTGCTGTGTCTATGAATCTGCTGTGTGTACAGTAACTTCTCCTGTAAGGACACTTGATGTAAGGACAATTTTGATGTAAGGACAATGCAATTGGAAACCAATCACTGTGTTCTGGCCGCAATGGCACCTCTCAGCAAGGACGATTTGGTGAAGGGAGAACTTTCTTGGTGAAGAAAGCAATCATTACAAAGGGAATTCACTGTATTTGGTTTGTGGAAAGCAAGATCAAGCTCTGACGCGCTGAACCTACAGAGCTGTGGTGTAGGATATTCATGCAAGCAGAGGCCTCATTTGCCAAATATCGTTGTTTAAGTTTGTGTTTGTGATACTCCAAATTCTGGTGCAGGTTCATTTTCAGGCTGGCAGACTTGGATTTGGCCCAGCTGGGAACTGCCCTGGGGCTATTGCACCTGCCCAAGATGCCTGAAATGCGCAGGGCCAAGCAAGGACTCAAGGGCTTCCTTCCCTCTGATGTCAATCCTGATGATGTGAAGGTACAGCTCACTTTGAGAAAAAAATTTCCCTCTGGTTAAGTTCTGCGTTAGTTGTCCTGTGGCCAGTTTAAGTTGCACCCCACCAAGCCCACAGGATTGCAGTACACATGTCCAACTTTCTGGCTGTTGAATGCTACAGAGCAGTTGAAAGAGGTACCCGCTGAGCTGCCCAGTATGACTTGCCAACAGCAACTGGCATCTTTGCTGATTGAGGATTGTTTCAAAAGCCAAGTTAAAGAAGATTTGCGTGACAGAGATAACACAAAAAAGCAACTGACTTTTGCATGCATCCACTCATAGAGGTTGGGTCACGGTATAGACTGTCACAGGACTTGGGCCACACACACCTAGCACATGTGATGGAATGTGAAACAATAACAATCATCCTTACTATTGTTATCATTGTTATTTTTATTGCTGCTATGATTATCACTATCACTATCATCATCATTATCATTATTATTATTATTCTTCTTCTTCTTATTCTTATTCTTATTACTGTAAATGCACTGGTTGCAGTACAAGGACAAGGCACGGCAGAAGCAGCGGCAGAACACCCTCAAGTTGCAGCTGGCAAAGCAGCAGAACCCAGCAGGCAAAGTTCAAAAGAGCAGCAAATCAAAGGCTCGACATGCACAGCAGGCACCTGCCAAGAAGCTGCCGGCAGCTAAGCGGCGGCTGCTGGAGTCACATCAGGATGAGGCATCATTTGCTGATGACTACAGGCAACTGAAGAAGCTGAAGAACGGCCGCATTTCAGAGGTAGGGCTTTTGTCAGCATGTGCTTGGTTTGCTGATGTCTGTTCTTCAGCTACTTGCGGAACTTTGGTCAGCTGAAGATGATGAAGAATGGTCAAACGGCTCAGCATGATGCTGGATTTGCATCAGGACGCCAATCATTGTTGCACTACCTGAAATGCAAAAGTCACAGTTGCAATTTCAACCCAATGGGAAGGCCAACCAGCACTTTTGCAGGCTTCTTGTTACTGCGGCATGCTGTGTTTTGTCAAGACGAAATGATCATCTCAACACTTTTCTGAGCTGTGCTGTATGTGCCCTGCAGCATCAATTCAACCAGCATTTGGGCATTTCCAGCGACAGCGAAGGTGACTAAGAGGGATTGGCTCCGGCTTAGTCAGCCACCAGGAAATGGAGAGGTAAATTTTTTCAAAGCAATGATCCTGATTTCGGTTTTGCCGTGCTGTATTTGTGACTTTGTCCCCAAAATGCAGGTGCTTTCAACAGACTAACACTGTCTTTGCACCTTCTGTTTGCCAGAAATGGACGCTGACACAACATTGAGCCATGTATTGCCTATCTGAGGGTTTTGCAATTTTAAATATGTGCATTCTCTTGTGCATGATACAACAATGTCAAACATGCAGCGCAAGAAGTGTTGAACCCAGACTCACGCTTGTTGATAGCATGTTGTATGCAAAAATTGGAAGATTCAGCTTGTCAAAAAGCCTCATCTTCTGAACTAATTCCAAAGCTGTTTTGTTCCCTTTTCTATGCGCACAGAAATTTGCTCACCTGCGTTCTGCCTCTCAACGTTTGCACCACCATTGCACATTTGCTGTTGTTTGGATTCAGATGCATATACTTTGCAGATGGCACAAGATGGCTGCACAGCATTGTAAATGGCTCCTAAGTAGCTTCTTTGGGAAACAGAGACAGGCCTGCCAAGTCGCTCTATATGTCTGTCGATAAATGCATGGATGCATGTGTGGATTGTACATTGAGCGCTCCTCACATAGGTCTAGGGGACGTGAGTCCACATTCAACTCATGCTGTCAGGGCTTGATCAGCATTAGCCACTTGAGGCAAACGCCAGAGGCAAAGAGCAAGAAGCTGGGCATATGTGCAAGGACATACTCTTTGAGGCTAGTTTCGGCAATGAGATGTAGCAATGCCATGCAGCAGAATATCTGCAGTATGCTGAAAGAGAAGGAGCAGGAGGAAGCAAACCAAGTCCTGAAGAGCAAGAGTGCTGTGCAACAAGGCGCAGCTGCCTGTATACCTAACAGGATCAGGCCTAGCATCACATCATCCTCTGCAAACGCTAATCACTTGAACACAGGATGGTTTGACAAAGCATCCTGCAGCTTGCGAAGCAATCAGAGGAAGCATGTGGAAGCCGTAAAGGACAGCTTGTATTGCACTTGTGATTGCACACAGGCCAGCTCAACATGATTTCCATGAGATGGGCATCAAGCATCCTTATTGTGATGCTCAAAATAAGTCAACTTGGAGAGGACTTGGGCCACACACACCTAGCACATGTGCTGGAAAGTCCCAACAAGAAAATTACTGTTATGACAGGGCCGCTCAAGCCAGCGAAGTGATTGTGTTGATGCCATTCAGAGCTGCAGCAGCTTCACCCTATTGTCACGGGTCCACTTTGTGTGCTTGAGCAAAATGTATGTTACAGCGTCTGCTGAGGCAAAGCATAGTTACTGTAGCAGCGCGATGTCAGCCTAAATTAGAGGGACTGCTGTTGATCAGACCAGCATCAAACCTCAAGCAAACGTTTTTTCTTGAAACCAGCCTGCAGTTGCTGTCTCAGCAGGCTACTTCCCGTGGAGCTGAGTGCCAGAAGTGGCAACAACAAATGTCTGAGTGTATTAGTGTTGCCTCTGCAGAAGTCGCAATGTTGTGCTTGTGATGAGACAATGACTTGCCTGCTTGAGACCTCATGGCGTCGATATCAATGTCTAAGCTCCCATGCAGCATGAAAAATCATTCACGAGCCGCTGCACCTGTCAAATTTCACTGTACTCACTAATAGTGAGTCGTATATACGTTCGACATAAAGCCTGCATTGTCATAGTGTATAAGGCGTAGACATTTCCAGCGATGCATTGTGTAAGTCGAGCCTGCAACCAAAGTGCAGGCGTGGATTTGCACATATCAAATGTTGCCAGACATGCACGTGCTGCTATGTTGTCTGAAGCTAATTCGAGATCAGTCATGGCTGAAAGTGAGGTTCTTCAGTACTTTTGGCAGGCATGACATGCGTTGACAGGCCGTGCTGACATTACACATCTGCCACCATATGTTACAGGAGCAAATCCAGGTTGCCTGCAGTGTCAACTTGAGTAACTGCACCAGACGGTGCTGATGCTCTTAAGCTAACACAACCAGGATCTTGTATGCCTGAGCTCATGCAAATCTCACACCAACTGGCAATAAGTGTCATCCCTGCTGACAACTCTGCTGACGCTGTCTGTCCAAAATCACTCTGAATAAGATAGTATGATGCAATAGCGCTAACTTTGCCCAGTTGCAGTTTAACCTGTTTTGCTATGTCGACAGCAACGTCAGCAACATTCAGTTTGTGACCTTTCCACCTTCCTCCCTCTGGTTCAACATGACCTTGTACAAGCCATAGGAAAATGTCGATCCAACTGTCACCAGCAGAAGATATTGCTGCAGCAGTCAAGCAGATGTCAGCAGTTGCAGCTGTTGCAGTTTGCAAGGCAGAACACTGCATCTCGCAAGCAATGTGTTACTCACGTGAGAGTGCTTCCATTGGTAAGGAGTCCATGGGGCCTCCCAGAAGTTCTTAACTGGGTCAGGCATGGAGTCCAGCTGTGATCCTGAACAAGACAAGCAGCGTTCAGTAAACACCTGTTTGAGCGAAATGTCAACGAGTGCAATCTCACTTAACGGTCACGAAGTATTTTCGGTTAGCGGCCAGCGTGAAGCACGACGAGCTCACAACCGGAGGTTTTTGAGCGCATGCAGATCAGGTGCGAATGGCCGCGGACAGGCGAGAAAGCGCGAGCGAGATCTGCTAACATGCATGCGCATATGCTGACACTACAAATGCAGAGACCCGTGGAAAAAGCGATGTGGCCTGCCTTTAGCGGTTGGCACTTTGGCGAACCCTCTGGTTTGCTGCGCTGCATTCCCTGCTTGCTTCATCTGCTGTGCAAGGGGCCTTGCCAGATTTCTCAACGCCATGGTGTCCCAAAATCACCTTTCGCAACGACGCAGAGCTGGAAACAGGGTCAGGTGCAGATGCACTGAGATTCAACAAGCCAAAACGATCACTTCAAAAGGTGCACGGGCTCGAGCTGCGTCGATCGAGCGCAACGCGGTGCCGCTATCAAATGATCCGTTTATGTCGCAAGCAAGCGATGAAGAAGCTAGCGGTGGCCACTGCTGACCAGCTGCGGTCGTGCATACCAACGCGATCAACATGGCGGATGGCAGCACCGTCACAGCAGCAACGATGCAATGCCAAGGCCATCTGCAAACTTGTGTGGGAAATGACTTAATTTGCTGCCAATGGCTGCAGAGTCTAGAGGACGCCTGTGCGAGTCAGTCACCAAATAGGTCCAGCACATCGGCTTGCCCTTGATCACTCCCTCGAAAGCGTCAACAGGTTTCGATTGACGTTTTGTGCAATCATGCATCGCAGCTCAAACAGCAGCCGCGCAAAGCGTAGTCCTTGCTTGAAAATGCGCTTACTTGCGGCCTGAACATGACCGTGTTCCACGAGGTGAGGCTTGCCCGGCATAACGCGCTTGCAGCAGACACAGTGGCGGTGACTGACAACGGTGCCTTCTGCACACTTGCAGACTCACCCGCCGGTCGGCATCACGCATTGCAGCAGTTCCTACTTTACCCATGTTCCCAGACAAGCAAGGGGCAGCGCGAAATCGCTTCCTGACTTGGTGCTAGTCCGCTCCAATTTGCTTCAAATCTGCAAAGTCAGGTAGTACTTGGCAGCAATCGTCACCCTGAAGCACTGCATGCTGTGTCATGAGTGCACCAACTCCATTCCCTCAGCACCAATTGCATGTGTGTTCTGGTTGCTGCACCAGGGTCCCACATGACGATGCAGCCAACCCGGCAGGTAGTAGACTTGAGGAGATTGCATCCATCAGGCTGGCTGGAATGGTGGAAAGCATGGCTGTGCTGAGAGGCAGGTCTTCCAGTCAGAAAGATGCGCTGCTTCTGACATTCAGGCAAGCCAAAACAGCAAACCCAGCTAGCCTTACGAGGCGAGACTGGATCATGCACACCCAGCGCACGTGCCGACATGTGCAAAGATCACTACCATTGTCATCATCCTTCATCATCATCATTGTCATTGTGAAGACAGCAATTGAGCCTGTGGCAGCACAAAGTCTGCGTGCCTGCTTGCGTACACATTCAGTAGCACAAGTGCCCTTGTAAGGCTGCTGCTGTCAGAGGCTGTCTTGCCTCAAAGCACAGTCATCAATAGCCCATACTGCAAGTGTTCATAACGCTCTTTGACCTGTGCATAGAGCATCAAATTGTATGCACAGATGTGAATGCTAGACCCATTCCCAATGATCGTATGACAGTCAGAAGTCATTCCAGTCTGGTGTAAGAATGTTTGTGTTATCAGGGACGCAAAGCTATCAGTGTTGGACTGGGATGAGAAGACACATAGCATCCACACAAGCTCCCTTCACTACTTTGAAGGGGACCCTTCACTCAGGATGGGCCGCACTGTCTTTCCCATGGGACCAAAAGTTGTTACTGATCCACAGGTAGCACTCCTCTTCCTCATGACTCTGTTGATCTTCTTGTCGTCTTCTTCAATGGTGATGGCTGCCATTCCCACAGGCTCAAAGAAGTGCTGGACCACAAGTAGCATTCCTCTTCCTGTTTGTATTCACATTCTGTGCCTTTGCGCCACTATGCCATCCCCCTTTGTCATCTGCTCATCATGCTTTCACATGAGAGTCTGTACTTATGAGCAATTTCTGCATCAAAGTTGTTGCGTTTCCTGGTATTGATGGCCATCATCCTTTTTTGCTGACGCCAACCATTAGGCAAGGGCATTCAACACATCTTAGCATTCGATATGCCGCCTTGCAGGGTCAATGTGCGGCAGTGCTCATATTCCACACTACGTTAGCACCTTTGCTATTTGGTGTAATACGTCATCAATGCAGTATGACCTTGCAGGGCCGTTGTGCAGCTGTGCTCATGTTTCACACCCAGCTGGCTTTGCTGCCAGCTATGGAGACAGAGTGTTTGGAGCTAGACCTAATGATGGATGAGCCCAAAGGGGAGGGGGTCAGGGGCCCAGGGGGGTGGGCTACAGAGCTGGCATTGGCCACCATGATGTCTGTGTTGTGATCGTCTTCTTCAATGCTTATTGCAGGGCCGGTGCGCAGCAGTGCTCATGTTTCACACTCAGCTAGCTTTGTTGCCAGCTATGGAGACAGAGGGTTTGGAGCTGGACCTAATGATGGATGAGCCAGAGGGGGAGGGGGTGGGGGGCCCAGGTGGGGTGGCTACAGAGCTGGTGTCAGCCACTGTGGGCAACAGTTACGTCGTCAACCTTGCCAAATCAGGCATCAAGCAGGTGAGCATGAGGCCACATAAAGAATCACTGTCGGCAACAGCTATGTCATTCATGTCACCAAATTGAGCATTGAGCAGGTGGGTTCTGAGGCACATCATGTATCACTGTGGGCAACAGCTGTGGCGTCAACCTTGCCAAAATCAGGCATTCAGCAGGTGAGTGTCAGATTAGGTGAAGACACGCTGTGGGCAATAGCTATGTTGTCAACCTTGCTGTGTTTGGCTCCATACTTGACCTGGCAGGTGAGCATTAACCCAGGTTAAGTAAGAACCCTCTTGCTGCCCAGCATGATTTGATGGGAATGGGAGTTAAACCCACCATAAACAGACTTGTGATCCCGTTGTATGACTGATGAGATGCTTTGCCATGGTCTAGCTTTTGTTTTTCAATTGGTGCCAAGCATGCTTGTACTTTGTGAATGCATTTCTAATAAAGCTTCTGCATCGTGACAAAGTCCCAAAGTTCCTAAATCCTTAAGCTGATCTCTTCAAACTTGTTTGGTGTAGCCTTGCAAATGGGCCTTGTTGCGATGTAGTTCACAGACATGTTGTTCCTTCAAAAGTACAACGAGCCAGTGCTTCATGAGATCAACGCCTCATTGATTGACAGGTTTCAAGATGCAGCGGACCCCATGGCAGTAGCAGCACTGTCCAATGACATAACTTGCCAACAGGCTTTGTTGTATTATAGGTCAGAGACATTGTGCACAGGTACAATGAGCCATGCTTTTTGTTCTTCATGAGGTCAAACTCACATGGGTTGGCAGAGTTTGAGATGCAAAGGACATTATGGCGTTAGCAGCGCTGTCCATCAACACAAAATTGCCAGCAGGCTTTGCCGTATTGTAGGTCAGAGACATGGTCATTCTTCACAAGTACAATGAGCGAGAAGTTTTTGTTCTTCATGAGGTCAAGTCCACATGGGTTGGCACGCTTTGAGATGCCAAGGGCACCATGACTTTAGCAGCTCTCTACCATCAAGGAAGATTGCAGAAATGTCAGCTGCTCCTTTCAAATGGTCATTACTGCTGCGTAGATTAGAGACATGGCGTTCCTACACAAGTACAAGGAGCCGGTGCTGCTAGAACTTCATGAAGTCAAACCCACATGGGTTGGCAGACTGCAAGACGCAAATGATAAAATGGCGTTAGCAGCGCTGTCTACCATCATGGAAGATTCTAGATATGTCAGCTGCTCGTTGCAAATGGTCAGTACTGCTTTGCAGGTCAGAGACACGGTGTTCCTACACAAGTACAATGAGCCAGTGCTGCTGGTTCTTCAACAGGTCAAACCCACATGGGTCGGCAGACTTCAGATGCAAAAGACACCATGGCTGTTGCTAAAGGGGTTGATTGCGTCATAGGTTAGAGACATGGTGTTCCTACACAAGTACAATGAGCCAGTGCTGCTGGTGCTTCATGAAGTCAAGCCCACATGGGTCGGCAGACTTCGAGACGCAAAGGACACAATGGCGTTAGCAGCACTGTCTATCAACGTGGTACATAAGCGGCATCCAAGAATCTGGGAAGCGAGTGGCCTGCCTAGTGACACTTTCAAGCTGATTGCTGTGCCCTCTGGAGGCGCTGTGGCGCTGTCGCAAAACATGATCATCTACTACACACAGGTCAGAACCAAACTATGGTTCAGCTTTAGGGCTTGCAAGTTGTCTAGGGTATGCCATGCAGTATCCAGCAGTGTGGCGTGGTAATGGTTTGCTTGGTGGCACCTTCAAGTTGATTGCTGTGCCCTCTGGTGGTGCTGTGGCACTGTCACAGAGCATGATCATCTACTACACATAGGTCAGGACACGTTTATGGTGCATGCTCAGATATGCTAGGTTTGCCTAGGATTTACATCCCTCATCCGTACCTAACCCTCATGCGTGTGTGACACACAAGTCGTGTATGTCACCAGGGCAGGCCATCAGGCTAGGTAATAAATCTGCATGCCATTGATTGATCCTATATTTCTATGTAGAGAAGACAGATCCTATGGACGGGGTGGGTTGGCAGGCTTGGTGGTGAACTCACATGCCTGTCTGATCAGGCAATTCATCTTCAATGGTTCACTCATTCTAGATGCGCATAAGCAAAAGACGCATTCTGTGTAGCGGGCAGGTGATCAGTCTTGCTACTGGTAAGCTCACACGCCCTGCCTGGCAATGCCAATTGATGGGTGGGATGGAGATACTGTTTGCGTGTGCAAAAGATTCTTGACCATAGGTAAAAATGAGCAATTCCTGTGCAGGGAGGGTCAGGGCTTAGTAATGAACTCACATGCCCTGCTTGGCAATGCATGTATTGTGATTTGGTTTTGTGACCTAATGTCTGTCGTCCAGACCTATGTGTGTGTGGAAAAAATGCAATCTTGTGTTCAGGGTGGGTCAGCAGGCCTGGTGGTGAACTCACATGCCCTGCATGGGAAGGTGCCAGAGCAGCTGGAGATTGACAACCTAGTGTGTGAAGAAGAGTAATGCTGTCTGCAGGGTGGGTCAGCAGGGTTAGTTGTGAACTCACATGCCCTGCCTGGGAAGGTGCCAGAGAAGCTGGAGATTGACATGGAAGGAGATGTGCTGCCAGCTGAACTGGCTGCCAGTCACGCTACCAAATATTGTGACAACATCCATCCGGTGAGTACTATCCTATCTGAACTGTGAACAACTCAGGTCTTGTAGTGAATATGCCCTGTCTGGGAAAGTGCCAGAGAAGCTGGAGATTGACATTGAGGGGGATGTGCTGCCGGCCGAACTTGCTGCCAGTCATGCAACCAAATACCGTGACAACATCCACCTGGTGAGTTAGCTGTTTGCCCCAGAGTGCTACTATATGACCTTGTGCTACCACAGGAGTTGCTTCAAATTGGTCTTGCAAAGTCTTTAGTTGCAGGCAAAACGCTGACAGTTGCAATAGCACTAAAAGCAAAGAGAAAGAAAAAGGAAAGAAAAGTCTATGCTGTCAGGCGTCACGAAGGGAGTCCTTGTCTACAGAGGCAGCCTGGGAGCCATAGCAACAACATTGCAGAATCTTCTATCATAACAGCCACTGTGATGACAAGACTAGGGGCAACAAAGGGCAGCTGCCTCTGATGATGCTGGATGATGAAGTTTGTCGTGACACCTCAAAGCAGTAAATGTAGTATATATGTGTTTCACAACGTGATTGAAACCGTCCAATGCCTGACATGTATGCTTGTTGAGTCATTCAGGGCAAGCACAGGTCATGCTGCGGCAGGTTTGAATTTTGAACCTCAGCGCAGCGCTGCACACATTTGATACTTGAACTTGCTGAGTCATGCAAGAAGCCGCGCCGGCAGCTGCAGCAACTCCAGATTGTGCTGCGGCAGATTTAAATTTGGACCTCAGCGCAGCACAGCAAGTAGTTGACATTTGAGCTTGTTGAGTCATGCAGGAAGCAGCCCCGGCAGCCGCAGCAAGTGCAGATTGTGCTGCAGCGGACTTTAATTTGGACCTCAGCGCAGCACGGCATGTGTGGCTGTCCAAGACGACGCTGGCATTGCTGCTGAAATCTGGGCAGCTGGTGCTGACTCATCTCATCATGGAAGCCGGAAATGTCAAGCAAATGAAGGTACAGCAAAGTCTCTTGATCAAGACTAATTTGATCGCAAGAAACCTGTTCTCATGTTGAGTTGTCTCTTCTCAGAGCTAGCACTACAGCAAAATTGCAGTGACTGACCGGGCCCCAACTGCGATGAGAATGTACTTGTTCTAAGCGTCCTTTGTCATGACACACCACCGTACATGTCTGTCTTCTGTTGACCTATCACCATTGTGAGGCCCGTCGCTCAACATGGCTCTGGTCTGAGCTTTCTTCAGGCTACGCACTGCTCCAACTGCATTAAGAACGTGCTAAGCGTCCTTATCAGCAGGCACCACTGTGCTTGTCTGCCTTCTGTTGAACGCAGTGTGAGGCCTGTCGCTCATCATAGCTCTGCTCTGAGCTCTCTTGAGGCTGCGCAAGCACTGCTTATGTTCATCGCTTGTCAAAACCACGTACTGCAAGCCGCCATCTGGGTTCTGCAGCAAAACTGCTCCGTTGCTTAGATCAGCTCCATTGCTCAGATCCGCTTCATTGCTTAGATCAGATTCATTGCTTAGGTCTGTGCAGCTCCTAGTAGAGTCAGCTTCTTCAGCAGCATTGCCTGCTGCCCTAGCATTGGTATCCAATGCCTGCCAGCCAGCCATCTCAGACGATCGCAACAGTCAAACGACTTGCACAATACAATCTGCAGCAGCAGTAGCAAGCATCTCCATACTAATGAACGCACTCTGTAAGGGCTACATCCTTTATTGCGTAATGCACTTTGACCCATGTTCAATCTGTTCTGTGACACGCATGTGGGGCGTTATAGGTTGAGCCCTTGTTGCATTCTGGGGTGGGCAACTCGTCTTCCCTGGATCCTGCCTCGCTGACTCCTTGCTGGTACACGTCACTGATGACAGCGAATGCATTCTTGTGGGCGAGAGCCATAGCTGCATGACATACCTCAACTCACGCCTAGATGACCTAGCTTGTTATACGCATGTGGTGTATTTCAGGTGGAGCCCTCGCTGCATTCAGCAGTGGCCAGCTGGGTAGTCAAGTCGTCTGCCTTGGATCCTGCCTCGCTAACTCCTTGCTGGTACATGTCGCTGATGACAGCGAATGCATTCTTGTGGGCAAGAGCCATAGCTGCATGACATACCTCAACTCATGCCACAATGACCTAGCTTGTTATACGCGTGTGGTGTATTGCAGGTGGAGCCCTCGTTGCATTCAGGTGTGGCCAGCTGTGCCTGCCAATTGGGAACCCAGCTCATCTTCCTAGGCTCCTGCCTCGCTAACTCCCTTCTGGTGCTTGTAACAGATCATCAGGTGTGGTTCAATCCCATTTGTTCCTTTCCTGTGATGTGTTGCATGGTCTGCTTGCCAGTTGGGCACCCAACTCATCTTCCTGGGCTCCTGCCTCGCTAAGTCCTTGCTGGTGCCCGTCACTGATCACCAGGTGTGTCTTCACCCTCGCATGTCAATTCTTCACTCTTTCTTGTTTTTCTTGTGAATCTTGCTGGGCTCCTGCCAACTTCATCCTACAGCTGTCTCTTGGTTTCCTGTCTCATCCGCGTATTTCCTGTCTGTGCCTTCTTCTGCTGCCTCTTTGTGGGGTCCTGCCTTGCTGACACCATCCTGGTACATGTCACAGATCATCAGATGTGCACCAACCCCGTTTCTTCCTTCTCTATGTCTGTATCATCTTCTTCTTATGTCAACTTTTGCTTGTCAACTGGGCGCTCAGTTCATTTTCTAGGGATCCTGCCTTGCTGACTCCCTCCTGGTGCGTGTAACAGATGATCAGGTGCGCTTTCATACTCTTTTCCGTTGTCCATCCTCCCTGTCTTGATCTGTGGCGGTCTCTTCTTCTTCTTCTGTTCTGCTGACTCCCTTCTGTGGCATGTCACAGAGCATCAGGTGTGCTTTGGCGCTCTTGTTTGCCACCTGCCACTTCCATCTCTTCTCATGACATTTGACAGTTTTAGTTCCTGTCTTCCCTGTCACGCTTGTGCTGAGCAGTCAGATGCGCACAGAGACACATTGCCTGCTCTGAACAGCAAGTCCAATTTGACCATCGTTGGGAATTTGTCTACCGTCTTCCTGGCCATGTTACGCAGCGTGACGTCAGAATGCACCCTCTTTTTGCTACCATCCCATATCGCTCATGCAAATAGCTGCTGCCTGACCAGGCACAGGTCATTAAAGTGTGATTGGATAGAGGCAACACATAAGCATTTGCATAACTTGAAGTAGCCTTTTGACGTTTGATGTTTGAACCCAGTCTTGAGCTGTATTTTCTGGGTTTCACTCTGAGGCTCGTTCTGAGCTGATGTATATCCTGACATTGGCTCTTTCTTTATTAATCACTTGCACCTACTTTCAAGGCAGGTCATTCTCCTTGGCATGACAGTCACTGCTCATCCCATTCTGCCACCAGTGCAGGAGCAGAAGAAGAGGGGAAGGGCGGGGGGTTCAGCTGAGGATCAGCCAAACCCTAGCAAGAGGGCTCGTCTAGAGGGGGCTGACGTCTCAGGGTTGGGTAACCAGGGTGTCGAGGATGGCGCTGAAGAAGAGGAGCAGAAGCAGAGCAAGCAGCCTCCAGCCAAAGACCGCACATTCTCATTCAAGGTGACTGCCAAATTTGCGTACAATTTTACAGCATGACAATTGGGGCGTGTGGAGGATCACAGACCATGAATCCAGGTTTGCATTATCAATAAATCACAACCAGCCTGCATGATGCCCTGCACATTGCAGAAAGCTTGCTGTTTCCAAATTCACGCTGTTTGCAAGGGACGTGAGAATATGCTTGTTGTATACGAAGCCAACACCGCAGCAGAAGGTCAAAACACACATTCTGTGCACAATGTAAGAAAGTGTAGCTGGAGGTAGCAACACGTGCTGTTTCATAACCATCTCGCGCTTGCAATAGCATCAGCACAATAATGCTGGTGATACTGTACAGGTTGCTGATGCTGTACTTGGAGTGGGACCTACGATGGGGATGAGCATAGGGGCTGGGGTTTTCACTGTTGCAGCGGAGTGGGGTCAGGACAGCAGGAGGGCTCCCCCCTCCCTGCAGTTCAAAATGTTGCGCACAAACTGTGAAACTTATTGCCATGCAGGTTGCTGACACATTGCTGGGTCTTGGGCCCATGAGGGACATGAGCATAGGGGATACTGCCTATAGGATGCAGTATCCAGTGCAGCAGCAGAATGGGGTCAGGACAGCAGAAGAGCAGGCGCATTGCATGCCGACACCGGCCAAGTGATGCATAACGAGTGGTCATGCTATGCCTAGGTTGCTGATACTTTGCTTGGAATTGGACCTATGAGGGACATGAGCATAGGGGATGCAGTGTCTAGTGCTGCAGCAGAGTGGGGTCAAGACAGCAGGAGGGGACCCCCCCAGCTAGTAGCCTGCTCAGGGCAGGGCAAGCAAGGGGCCCTTTCCATCCTCAGGAGAAATCTGGTTCCGGAGCTCATTCTGGAAGTACCCTTGCCAGGTACATGGACGTTGTCATTCTTGAGTGGAGTTCATGTCAAGGGCAGGACCAGCAGGGGGCCCTTGCCATGCTGAGGAGAAATCTGGTTTGGCGCTCATTCTTGGAGTGCCCCTGCCAGGTGTGTGATGACTCCTGTTGCATTAGCCACACAATGCATCTATGGTTTCACCCTTAAAGACAGGCCAATCTTTCCATCCTCAGGACAACCCTGGGTGCGCTGATTGCATTTGTGATTCTTACCTGAATTTCATCATGGCAACAAAATCTCTGCTGCTGCTTGCAGGGGTGAAGGGTATCTGGGCTGTGCATCACGCAGACGCACAGACAGACACTGGCATGCAGCTGGACGTACAGGGTGGCCCCCACCACACCTACCTGCTGATGAGTCATCCTGACTCATCTGAGACTAAGGTGCTGGAGACTGGAGACGAGCTGTCAGAAGTCAAAGGGGAAACTGGATTTATGATGGCGGCTCCTACCATTGCTGCTGGCAATGTGCTCAATCACACCTTGATCATTCAGGTCTGCATCGTGAAGCCTGCACTATTACTGCATTACAGCAGTCACTAGTAATGTACTCAACCACACCTTGATCATTCAGGTCTGCATGTCACAAGATGCTCAGTGACAGTTGCTGCAACATACTCAGATGCCATTTGAACATTCAGCTCAGGAGGACTGCGTCACGTTTCACAGCTTTGCTGGTCATGTGCATCAGCAAACGCACCATCGCTGAGGCAGTGCCACCATTGCTGCTGGCGATGTGCTTGTTGACCACACCTTGATTATTCAAACCAGGACAGCTGCAATCATCCTAACAGATGCATTCATCATGTTCATCAATGACCATCTGATTGTTAGGTCAGGGCAGCTGCTTGCATAGTATTACCCCTGCTGGTCATGTGCCTTGACAGGACTGGAGAAGTGCATACTGACAGCTCCAGTGGTGCCAATGCTATGCAATGTCATAATAATAATAATAATTATTACATGTTCCAGGATATGCTGCTAGGTATGTGTGGCACAAGTCCTATCTCGCCAGGCAGGCTTGTCTCAAGCGTCGCGATATGGACGCCTAATATCCAACTGTTGAAAGTCAGACAAAACAATGTCATTCCAGATCTTCCTTGGACGACCAATGCTATGCAATGTGATACCTGTCTTACATTTGCCAAATTCGCTGTTGCAAGAGCAAGGGTTTGTACTTGTTGCAGCATGCTCGTTGCTGTCATATCCTTCCAAGCCACATGCACAGCAGCGTCTGCTCATGAGCTGGCGTGTGGTCTGACATTGACGTCCAAATGATACATGAAACAGTTTGATGTTGCCCATATGGATGGGGTCTTGACAAGCAACTCATCATATCTGGTAACATGTTGACAACAGCCCAGCAAGACACGGCACGTACAGTGTGGTTTAATCAATGCGCCTTAACAGTGCTGAACTCATATGATATGCAGGTCTTTCCCAACAGGAGTGAAGGTGCTAGCAGGTTTGGAAGAGGTGCAGGATTTCCCCACCCAAGACATTTTGCCCTCCATGGAGTGGCGCCCTCAAATGGTCATAGCTGCACATTGCTGATCTCTAATGACAAATCAGTGATTGTGAGCTTGACAGTCACAACAAATCTCCAGCAAGTTCTGTTTTGCAGGTGTTCCTAACAGGAGTGAAGGTGCTAGCAGGACTTGAAGAGGTGCAAGACTTACCCATCCAAGACATCTTGCCCTCCATGGAATGGCGCCCTCAAGTTGTGATAACTGCTGCGCACATTGCTGATCCCTATGTGCTGCTGCATTTCTCAGACGGCTCAGCTGTTCTGCTATCTGGAGATGAAGAGGAAGGTAAAGACCGTGCTGCACAACGGTTGATGTTTAGCATTGCATTTGTGCCTTGTCTCAGGCAAAGTCATTGACATATAACGGTATAGCTGCTGCATGTATTGCTAATCCCTATGTGGTGCTGCACTTCTCAGATGGCTCGGCTGTTTTGCTGTCTGAAGACGAAGATCAAGCACACCCAGGCAAGGAAGCCCCGCTGATGACAATTGCTGGCAACTCGCAAGACTGATTTCTGCTGTGAACATGGGCTTGATAAATGGTCAGCTGAAAGCAGTGGCATTCTGACACGGGTAATGATTGCTCTTGTGCAGTCAAAGATCACCATCACATTGAGATCTCTGATAAGCTGAACACAACACAGTATCTGAGAGCAAACACTCATCTTGACTACAGTATTCTACAGTACATATAGCAAAGGTGAAAGTTCGCTATATATACTGATACAGAAATTTGGAGCTTTGCCTGTTTACAGACATACATACGCAATAACGCATACTAGTTGGGCTCAAAGGCCTTGCTAGGTATGTATAGTCACCAAGCGACTGTCTTCGGGCAACCAAGTCTGTTCACAAGCTGAACCGTTTCGAAAACACTGATCAAAGGTGTCACTGTTTCCACTCTAGCATCAGCAATCGTCTGAGAATAGGAAACCTTGCAACTAGCGGAAGAAGCGGTGCTTCTGTGCAAAGGACTGTTGAGTTGTGTGGGGCAAGAGTTTGTGCTACTTCCTGTTTGCATGCACAGAAGCAGGCTATATTGCTTGCAGGGTATCTTGTGGGGCAGGATAATGCAAACCAAGCACTGCAGGCAGACATCAATGCCGACCCAACCACACGCCTTGCAGCTGTTGCGCTGTACTCAGATGCCTTAGGTTGGCTCAGCCGAGCGCTCTCAGCTCACTCAGCTCAGCGTGGCGAGTCACCTCAGCCAGAAGGTGTACTTGAGGGAGGGCAGGCCCAAGAGAGCCCTACGGATGCTGAAGCAACTGCCCTGTTGCATGATGGGCTGACGGAAGTTGAGGATGTTGGGCTGGAGGGGGGTCAGGAGGGGGCTCCTGGGGGGCTCCCTATCAAGCAAGAAGAGGATGGGGACAGCGCTCAGCATGTGAAAGAAGAAGAGGAAAAACTTGCGCGAGCAGCTGACGACAGGGAAGCAAGCATTGCTATCTTTGGTGAAGACATAGCGGGACCTTCGGCTCAGCCAAATGTCAGTAACGATACATCATCTGTTCATGGGCCCCAACCAGAGCAGCAAGCATCACAACCAAAAACGGATGATCAACCTGATGGCATCAAAGCAGAACCAATGGACCAAAATGGCTCTGAAACCAATGCATTAGAAGCGCATCAACAGCCAATCAGCATAGCACAAGCTGCCAATGCAATTCCGATCCCCAGTTCAGAACCCCTCTCAATCAGTCAGCAACCCCCACCTGTCCAGATGTTTATAGTCCTCTGCAGAGAACAAGGGGAGTTGCAGATCTTCACTTTGCCTGGCATGGAGCTACTCTTCTCCTTCAGCAATCCAGCAGAGGGGCCCCCGGTGCTGACCCCAGGGGGGTCCAGCCCAAGACCCCACCGCCAGGAAGGTGAAGAAGAGCAAGAGGTGAATGTGCTGGAAGCTTGCATGGCGTCTTTTGGGCCCACAAGAGCGTCAGGTGGGCAACTCTGGGTGTCACTGGGAAGCCTTGTTTGTGACACACAGGTCTAGTGCACT
The DNA here is from genome assembly GCA_002118135.1 of Trebouxia sp. TZW2008. Classification (NCBI taxonomy): domain Eukaryota; kingdom Viridiplantae; phylum Chlorophyta; class Trebouxiophyceae; order Trebouxiales; family Trebouxiaceae; genus Trebouxia; species Trebouxia sp. TZW2008. Next base: position 59,400 of record BDIU01000374.1, read on the forward strand.
GCATGTTCACTGAGCCGAGCTGATGTCCATGTGAACAGAAGATCTCATACCTCCCTGCTGATAAGTCTGCCATGCAATCTTTTGTCTCACCATGTGTGCTTTCTTGTCTGCAAACCCCACGCACGACACTGAGTCTCTCTTGTACAGCAGACTTTGGACAACTCAGGCAAAGCTTGACCGATTTGCACAGGCTTGAGTGAAGCATGACTCTTTATATTGTCTTTGTGCATCCAAGTCAAGTTTGCTGATTTGACTGCATGCTTACAAGTGCAGGTGTGTCTGCTTGCGAGCGGCCAAATCTTCTTCTGCTGCTGTCAGATGGCAGCCTGCTGGTCTATCATGCATTCCAACCCCCCCCCCCCCCCCCCCCCCCCCCCCCCACCCCCNNCTATCATGCCTTCCAACCCCCCCCCCCCTCCCCCACCAACCCATGGCCTTCTGCTGGATACCCTCACATGACCCCCCACCCCTCTTCCTTTGAACAGAACCAAGTTGCTGACTTGACTGCATGCCTGCATGTGCAGGGGTGCCTGCTTGTGAACGCCCTGCTCTTCTTCTGCTGCTGTCAGATGGCAGCCTGCTCACCTACCAAGCCTTCCAAACCCCCCATGAACCCCTGGCCTTCCGCCGGATGCCCTTGGACTGGACCCCTCATCTGACCCCCCATCCCCAACCTACCCTACCCCACCCCAATGCTGTCCAGCCAAGCACGCGCATGCAGGTAAACCCATGATCACCTACAGTTGGTGACACTAATGGCAATGCTGTTATGAAGTCAAGTATCAGAGTTGACCGCTTCATGTCAGGCTCATGTCACTTTGGTCAGTCCTGGCGCAGCAAACACATACTTTTGAGGCTGCAGCAGATGGTTCATGCAAATTGTGGACTGGCAGGGGTGAAGCATGTCTTGTGTGACATGATTGAGAGCATCACATAGGCAAGGATGCTGTGAAAATGACCGCTGGCCATGACGTCAATGCCATGTTGCGTGCATGATTGCGCGCGTGGGTGCGTGCGTGCGTGCGTATGTGTGTGTCTCAAGTGCCTATGGAATATGCTACAAGCTTTCTGCGCCTGGTTTCAGAGTATAATGCTGATACAAGGACAGCAGCCGCAGCCTTGTGCAGCTGTTTTGATTTGCATGTCAAGTGGCCGAGATCCCAACACCTTTTTGCTTGATAAACATGGCCACGTGCGGTCACTGAGCCTGATTTGCTGCAGACATTTGGGAACCTGGGGGAAGCTCTTGCATGGAGCGGCATCTTCATCTCAGGACCCAGGCCTTTGTGGCTCCTAGCTTGCAGGTGACCATGCTGTGCCTGCTATGCATGCTTTGCCTGCTGTACATGCTTTGCTTGTTGCTTTGACGTGACTGCATGGCAATCTCATGTGTCCTGTTCTGACTGATCTTGTTATCTTGCCTGTATCAGCAAGCCCAGTATGCATAAGTGTTGTCAACACTGACAAAGACGAATGAATGTGAGACGACCACAGCCTCTGGAAGTTATTCCATTTCAGTCAAAAGCATCTCTAAGAGCTTGCAGCCTTCATGCTTCTGAGAAACGACTTTCAGAGTTGCAACTACTTGCTGCTACATGCATGTTTGTGGAAAAGGTGCATGGGTGTGCAGGGGCACACTTCTTCCTCACCCCATGGAGGTGGAAGGAGCGGTCTCAGGCTTCACGCCCTTCCACAATGTCAACTGCCCTCAGGAAAGCCTCTTCTTCTCTGAGCACTGCTTTCTAGTGTCTATCCTGCTTTGATGTGAGCTTTGGCCCATTGTTCATGTGAACAGCAAGGGTCTCAACCCCAGAACCTGCCTCATTGCATTCAGCACAGAAGGTGTTTGGTATTGTACAGCATTGTTGCTGTATTATGACGCCGGAAAATGTGACAGTCTATTGGTTTTGAACAACAGTAGTGCCCCAATATAATTGGCAGAGGCAAGTCAATGCTATGCTTTGCTGCACAGGGTTTCATCACAGCAGTAGGAGAGGACCACAGCGGTGTGTTGAAGATCTGTCAGATGCCAATCAAGGTACATCTGGACACCCCCTGGCCCCTGCAGAGGGTACCCCAACATGCAACCCCTCACAGGTACAGACCATTATGGTACAATATTTGACAGCGTTTGCAGTTGCCAGATGCCCATCAAGGTACATCTGGGCACCCCCTGGCCCCTGCAGAGGATATCCCAACATGCAACCCCCAACAGGTATAGCTCGACAAAGATTTGGCCTTGCGCGATTCTGCAGCCATCAACCTTGAACTGAGCATCAGCCACCAGTCCGGAAATATACCAAATTTGACGCACATGCCCGAGCAAATGAAACCAAACAAGGTGAAGATATCTTTCTTGTCAGTTTCTTCTGCTGTGCACCTTGTTGTGGTAGTTGTTTGCTGATGATACGTGGCCTAATTGTTGTGGTTGTTTGCCTAATTCAGCCTAGCCCAGGAAGCCAGCTTGCAGTCAATTGAAGAACATGCAGCAAGGAGTTGACCCAAGGCTCCAGAAGTCTAAGCCTGTTTGTGCCCCAATGGATCAGATATGAGCAATGGTAGTGCAGACCAAAGCAGTGACGGGCGACACAGCAGCAATGGCCGCAACAAAGGGTCAGAGGATCTTGCCTGTGATGTGATGATGATGATCTGTTGTTACCCTGAGGCCAGCCTGTACATGGTGCGTGTCTCCAAGGAGAGTAGCAAGTACAACTCCACAGGACCAGAGACAGACCAGCTCAGACTAAACGCAAGTCAGCTGTCAGAAGCATGTAGGTCTTGTGGGGGATGCAGGATCTGTTGTAACCCTGAGGCCAGCCTATACATGGTACTTGTCTCCAAGAAGAGTAGCGGGTACAACTCTATAGGACCACAGACAGACCAACTCAGACTGAATGCAAGTCAGCAGTCAGAAGCATTGCAGTCCCTGTATGAGATGCAGGATTTGCTACTATCCTGAGGCCAGCCTGTACATGGTGCTCGTCTCCAAGCATAGTGGACACAAGCAGTGGCTGGAAGCTAAACAGGCAGAAGATATGCACCCATTACAGTTGCATGCAAGTCAGCAGGCAGAAGCAACTAGGCCTTGCATACGATGCAGTATATAACGCATTGAATGTCACTTGACAGAAACAATCTGGTGTTGCATGTCATACAGGATCTGCTACTACCCTGAGGCCAGCCTGTACATGGTGCTTGTCTCCAAGGAGAGTGGACACAATCAGTGGCTGGAAGCTGAAGAGGAAGGGGATATGCATGCAGCCTACAGCTACGCCTTGGCCAAGCAAGCTGCCAAGCTCAAGCCAACTGAGTTGGGCTATGAGGTAGGCATAACATATGCCTCTCTCTACGCGCTGTACAATCTTGATGTCAAGCTCAAAGCGTGTGTGCTCTGGAGTCTCGTCCTGCCCTGCTGCCCTGTTGCCCTCCCTTTCTGCCCTTTTGCTCTGCCTGTTGATCCTGCCCTCTGATGGTTCCCGTGTACTCAGCTCAGATGCTTGCAGCATACAGCTATGCTTTGGCCAAACCGGCTGTCAGGCTCAAGTCAGCTGAGATGGGCTATGACATATATGGTTCTGAGCATGAGCTTGATCAAACTTGTTCTTAATCTGCAAGCATGCCGCCCGACAGCCCTGCCATCCTGCCCTGCGCCCAATGCTCCCATATTGCCCTTCAATCCTGTTATCCCCATCCTGCCGTACGACCTGCCATCCTGCTTGTCTGGGTTTTCTGCATTCTGGCAGCTATTGCACATGCCTTGCACAGGCTCTGGACTGAAAGACCCTCAGTGGGCTTGCTGCCATTGTTGCCTTTGGCTGTCAACGGCAATGTGTGCGCGAGGTGTCTTTTATGTTACAGGTGCGCCTGATGCAGCCTGGGCTTTGGAAGACCATTTTCAGTTATGCCCTGGGGCCAGCTGAGGATGCCCTGTGCGTCAAGGCCATGCAGCTCAAGAATGCCAAAGGTGCTTGCTTCCTTCCCCTTGTCACACTTGCTGTTCGCCGCTGTCTACTGCTGTCTGCTGCTGCCCCATACCGCCTCCTGTTGTATTGTGTGGTGTCCCATGCCAAAGTTGGTTGCAATCTTTTCATGATCATGTCATGTTGAGAGCTGCCTATCATCGTCTATAAAACCACCATGGTTCTTTTTGCTGCTGTGTACCCTTGTCTACTGTGCTTTAGCATGCAATGGTTCTCACTGATGACAGCAGTGTGTGTTGGGTGTGTAGGAGAGAGTCAACCTCTGGTAGCAGTGGGCACCTCCCAATCCTTTGGGGAAGATTATCCGGCCACTGGCCGTGTGCTCTTGTTTGAGATCATCAGGAAAGCCGCCCCTTCTTCTTCTGCCCCTCAGGCAGAAGAGGAATGGGACACCAACATGATCTATGCAAGGTGCGCTGCTCTTCTGAGTTGTCACCTTTCAGGCTGGTTCAGTCATGTCGCCCTTGACAGCCGTGCTTGCACTGCATCATGTTTCCAGTGCAGCCTTGACAACTGCAACCCTTGTGCTGTTCACAGCTTACCTGTGACACAGCAAGGCCTTTGCATCAAGCCATGCTGCTGTGGTCATGACTGGACAAGGCATTCTATGAAGGCTGTTGTGCTGTGCTGAGCTGCACGTCTGTATTCTGCTGCTGGGAGCAGCTGTCTACAGCTTTTTTACAAAAGGCAGTCATCAGGCAGTTGGCCAACTTGAATGACTTGACCAGTCTCTGGTGCAAAGCCACAACCTGAGTGCAATGTGTGGAGCGATAATTCTGTGAGGTCAAGTCGCGATGGCATTGCATAGAGTGTTTTGTCGGTGACCGTTGCCATGCTGTGTTGCTCATGTGTTGAATGCTGTATTGCAGGGAGTTCAGAGGGCCAGTGACTAACCTGGCAAGCCTGGAGGGTCACATCATCCTGACCATTGCTTATTGCCGGGAGATATACTAGAACAGTCTGATTGCTCATGTATTGCATGCTGTATTGCAGAGAGGTGAGAGGTCCAATGACTCATCTAACAATTCTGGAGTGTTACATCATCCTAGTTATCGGTATCTGCCTAGGGACGCATCAGTGGCAAAAACAATAGCGGTATCCTCCTGCTTATATACTGGACGCTGTGTCGTAGGGAGTTCAGAGGACCAGTGACTGACCTACCAATTCTGGAGTGTTACATCATCCTAATCATTGGTAGCCGTCTGGGGACGCATTTGTGACATGACAATAGCAGTATCCCACTGCTTATTTGTTGGACACTGTGTCGTAGGGAGTTCAGAGGACCAGTGACTAATCTAACAAGCCTGGAGGGTTACATCATCCTCACTATTGGCAATCGCCTAGAGACACATCAGTGGACGGGCTCCAGCTTGCAGAGAACAGCCTTCTTTGATGCTCCTATCTTGATTGCCAGCCTGAATGTGGTCAAGTCCTTCATCCTGTTTGGGGACGTTCATAAGGGCATCTACTTCGTGCAATATCGTGACCAGGTGCGATCTTGCAGAGAACAGCATGCCTTGATGCACCTAGCTTGATTGCTAGCCTCAATGTGGTCAAGTCCTTCATCCCGTTTCAAGACGTACACAAGGGCATCCATTTTGTGCAGTACCGTGACCAAGAAAGTTGTGACAAACTTTTGTGGTGGGATTTGCATTGAACACCCTTCATCAATGCTCCTATCTTGATTGCCAGCCTAAACATGGTCAAGTCCTTCATCCTTTCTGGAGATGCTCCTATCTTGGTTGCCAGCCTAAACGTGGTCAACTCCTTCATCCTTTTTCGAGATGGACACAAGGGCATCTACTTTGTGCAGCACTGAGATCAGGTGTGTGGTCTCAAGATTCATCTCATGACTGCACCTGTTGTAAGGCTATATGGCTTTTCCAAGACAAGTCTGGATTTGGCCATACAAAATGCACATATGATGAGAGGTGACATTGTAAACCCCAAATCCCTTGAAGATTCTTTTGGAAAAGATAAAAAGACAAGAAGATTCTCTAATCTCAATGTAAACCCGATATCTTTTTGGGGTATAGGCGTACAAGCTATCCGTATCTTTTCGGGATATCCAAGAAGTTTGACATCTCTCAGACTGTGCTTGTGCATGGGGCCTTTTGCCATGCCTTTGCGTCGCGTAATTGCGTACTTTCAGCTGCTTGATGTGTATAGTCAATCTGTGTGTAACATGGTAGCAGGGTAAACAGCTGAATCTAATGCCCAAGGATTTCAAAACTTGAGACACACGCGTGACAATGCGTATTACAATTGGCCTCCAAACATTTTGCTGTACCTTACATGAGTTTGTTGCTGCCGTGTGTGCTCACAATATGCACTCTTGTATAGGGTAAACAGCTGAACCTACTGTCCAAGGACTTTGACAACTCAGACATTGTAACGACAGAGTTTGTCATCAGTGGCTCTCAGCTGATGTTCTTGGCAGCTGATGAGGGACTAAATGTGCGCCTGTTCAAGTACAACAACAAGGATCCGCTCAGCTGGAAGGGTCAGAAGCTGCTGCCAGTGTAAGTTTGTTTTACCCCCGCATCTCTTGACGTGCTACAAATTAGCGATTGGATCAATTGTGGAGGTTGCATCCGTAACGCATACGCAACAACTGTTGCGAGCATCCTCTCAAGAGGCTGTCGTTGTGTTTCCTTGGCAAACATTCACCGGCCGAATGTGCGCCTGTTCAAGCACAGCAACAAGGATCTGCTCAGCTGGAAGGGTCGGAAGCTGCTGCCTGTGTGAGTTTCTTGCTCCCTGTGTTGAATGCAACATTGCAATTGAATGGACTTGCTGCTGCATGTGTGAGGTTTCAAGCTCCCTGTGTTGAATGCAACATGCAATTGAATGGACTTGCAAAGGTGCTGTTGCTGAAAGGTCTCTCTTCCAGCATATGCAGGAAAGGCGGCTGCATGCGCCTGTTGTCAAAATGCTGTTTGTTCTGCAAAATTGGTGTGATCAGCAGTGTGTAGCTCTGTTTGCCAACAGCAGTTGGTGGACTCAACGCACAGGGAGCACACATCACGAAATCACAAGGCTGTCAGGAGCAACATCAGTTGCTAAATAGATCTTGCCATTGCTGATGCGTTGCAAATATGTCAACTCTCCTGCTGGGAACATTCAGCATCAACCTAGTCTGCCAACTTGTCCTTTGTGTCTGTCCCTGGACTCACAGTTCACCCTGCTCTGACATCCTGAACTCCAGCATTGCACCCAAGCCATAAGGTTGACACAAGGGGCACGCACTGCAGGGGTTGCTTGCACACGGGACACCGGATCACTCGCTTTCTGCCACAGCGTGTCACAAGCACAGACAGCACACCTCGCCACGCAGCAGTGTACATTACGCAAGCTGGCAGCATGGGTTATGTCACGCCTCTGCTGAATGACTCATCAGAGGCACTGCTGCAGAAGCTGCAGCGGCAGATGGTGCTGGCACAACCCCAGCCTGCTGGCCTTAACCCTGCTGCCTTCAGGTATGTCTGGGATCACTTGGACATGCAAGTATTTGCAACACGCTCAACACCCCATATGATGCACATAGCATACATAGCATAGTCACTGCAGACGTTGCTGTTGAGGCTGCTGCCTTCGGTCATGATTGCCGCTGAAAGATCACGTGTCACACATGCATGAAGCATGACAGGATCAGGGAGTAGAGAGCAGCTGCAACCCCCGCTCACCCCTCAACTGATGCATATGCATCTGAACATTGCAAAGAGTTTGGTCATTGCAGTCATTGCTGTAAGTATGCCGGCAGCCAGTCAAGAGTGCAAATGCAATGCAGTACTCAAAATCCACAGGTGTCACATGCGCTCCTATGCTTGCCTCCACTCACTTGAGAGCCCTTTTGGCTCAATTGTGCCTGTTTTCGTCATTGTCTGCATGGACCCCTGCTGGATCCCTAAGATATCAATGTAGTAATGTAATGTATGTAAATGTAATGTGATGCACTCAGCATGTCTGCAGTCACTCAGTGTTGCTACACAATCCCTGTGTGCTGTACACATGTCAACCCATGAAAAAGAGAAAGAAAAAGGAAAAGTCTATGCCGCTAGGCGTCATAACGGGAGCCTCTGTCTAAAGAGGCAGCCCGCTTCAAGCCATGCACTTGCCAACTGCCCTGCCATACATCTGTGTCAAGTCAGGCCTACCAAGTTGTCCTGCTACGAGGCAGATAGTTTTGCAATCTCTGCTTTGGCACCGCCTGAGTTCAGCCCAGCGGCTTGCAATCTTTGGGCACGGTGTCTAATGCTGTGTCCGTGACAAACACCATGCGTATCAGCACAATGCTAATACTGTATTGACTTTGGTGTCCTGCAGGAGACGCTTCCAGCACCAATCAAAAGGTCTAGCAGGAGGGCAGCATTTTGGCAAGCCCTTGCCAGCAGAGGGCATTCTTGACGGCCCTTCAGTGTTTGACTACCAGCACTTACCTGGGACAAAGCAAACAGCAGTTGCTGATGCATGCAACAGCACTCGTGGAACCATCATGACTGTATTGGGGCAGCTGGCAACAGCAAACTCGTTCTTCTAGTTGCTCACTAGGTTGCAGTATAGTGCCGTCTTATGGACTGCCGCCAGCAAGGCCTGGCAAGGCCATCTTGATTGCAAATTTGTTACAGTGCTGTATACTGGGTAGGCGTAATGATGCGTGCTGGTGACCAGCTTCGAAAAGTCTTGGCTGTAGATTGTCTGACACTTCAATCTTTTTGTTTCCACAATCACTTGTCACCAAACATCAGATTTCATTGAGGCTTGACCCTGAATGCAAATATATTGAACTTGCTAATGAGCTGTAGACATGGTACTGACAGTGTTACAGTCTAGACATTTGCATCTCTTGCAGAGTGGTGATGTGCTTGACATTCAGACCAGTCAATTTCCCTTGAATTGTACAGCAAGGATGCCTACAACTCTGTGATTTGACACATGCTCTCATGCTAAGTGCCAAGATTGCCCAGTCCATGACATTGTGCTGCAAAACATCCTAGTCCTTCTGATGCAAAAGTTTAAACAGCTCCATGCCATTCATACGTGATTGTTTGCACCTGGTGCAATTAGCACCACTAGAGTCAACTGCACTACTCGAGAGGGACCGAGTCACAATGTGCTTTGCTCGGGACGGCGTCCAGTTGCCAATTCCAGCGAGCGCACTAACATTGTTGTGCTGGCGATTAAGCTTGCCACCGTGGAAGCGATGACTCAATTTTATGCAATTTCACGGCCATTACGAAGATCTAACGATGGCTCTTCGAGGGTAATCTGAATCGGACGTTTCGCGTGCTCCCGTGTACGCATACGCAACTTGTACGGATCTATGGAGCTTGCAATCGACCTGCCACTTGTCACCCAAGCCATCGAGAACAGTAGCCTCCTGGGGCGCATCTTGGTGCGTACGGCGGTGTTGCTACCAGGAGGCGAGGTTCTTGAGGTGGTGGCAAATTTGCAAGCCTGCCGGCACGACTGCAACTTGGTTGTGTACAGCAAGCTGCCGCTTCAGGCAGCATCGACACAGGCATAAGTACGACAGCTTGCGCCTGAGGAGCTGGAAATCAGCAAACAGACGTGCTGCGCGTGTAGCGGAGACCACGCTGCTGCTGCTGTGCTTGCCGGCCTCGATATTGCTCTTTAAGCTGCGGTGCTGTCGGTATCAGCTCTGGACCGCCCTTCCTGCTTCAATCAGTTGTTGCTTGACGGCTTCGGAGCTTGCCGGCGTGCAGCGCACTTGTTACATCAGGTACTATCTTGTGCAAGCTTTGCTCACGTTCTCTCCTGCCAAAGTCGACGGCATAGCTTTGTTTGCGGCAAACCATCGATATGTACGTCATGCTGCAAATAGCAAAGACTCTCCGCTTTGTTGCTTGTTTGCCACTCTTGATTGCGATTCAGAAGCATCTTGAGGCGCAGCAAAGCCTTGGCATCAGACGCCGGGTGTTGCTGCCGGACCTGAACGATCTGAGCTGTCAATCCAGCACTGATGACCCATAAACGACCTTTCCTGTTGTCAGCGAGGCCAAATCTATTGCAGGCAGTCCAGTAGCTGCGCCTTCGAGCAGGAGGGCCCTTTCAGGAATGCAGCAGGATGAGGTGGACGACCTCCATATCACAAAACAGCAATGTGGGCCCAGAAACGTGAAAGTTTCCAGCAAGTGCCCTCCTGGTCTCCAGCGCTCTGGATTGTGGTGAGCCATGTTGCAACTTCCTTTCCTGCCTGGCATCCTTACATGAAGTCAACTTGCCTGCCTCTTTGTCAACCATACACAATGGCATGCGCCAGTCTTCTGCGTGCAGCCAGCGCTAACAAGCATCAACTAGCAATGCATGCTGGTCTTTGAAGACATCTGAAATCGCTAGCAGCTGATTGCATGTCTGTCAATGCTGAATGAGGCACAACAAATGTTGAGCGCACACTTAGTCTTTCCAGTGTATGTCCAGGCGTGTTGAGGATTTTGACCTGCACAAGAGGCTGTATCAGGGCAAGGCATCCTTGCTGTTCAGTGCCACATGCAAGCGGTCCAAGCTGCCAGTTGCGGTCAAGGTCTACCGCAAGGCCAAGTTGTCAGAGCTGAACTGGTATCAGGTATAACCCTTTGCACAGCTTTGACGTCTTGCGCAAGCCTTTCTTTCAGCATAGACAATGCAATGGCTTCATGTGTTAGTCATGATGAGTCAGAATTTGGCTCTGCTGAGACAAAGTATGCTTGCCGTCAACACTTGCTCAAAAGCCAAGTTTCCGTCAGACTATCAGCCGTACAATACAGACTATTGCGTCAGGTTAGAATAACTGCATGTTGCTGACAAAGATACATTCCAGTTGCTGCGCATGAGCACAGGTTGTGGCAATGCAGCATCCTGAAGTTTGCATTGTCCTCTTGGTCGCAACAGTGTTATGACATGGCGGTTGCGATACAGGTTGAGAGAGAAATCAGGATACATTCCCGGCTGGACCATGCAAATATCATCCAGCTGTATGCAGCTTTTGAGGACGACCTGAATGTATATATGGTCCAGGAGTTTGCAACAGGTGACTTGACTAAATAATGAATAATTTGAATAATAACTTGAATAAATTCCTGCCCCAACTACTGCATCTGACGAGCAAGTCTGTGCTAGCATCCTCCATGAGTATGGTCATGCGGCAAGCACAAGCTGCCAGCAAGACATGTGCACATCATCACCGATTTGCAAATCTTGTGCAGAGTCCATCCGTGCTAGCATACAGTCCTCAACCCTGTCTCTGGGTATGCTGGCTGTTGCATTGTGCATCAGCATGCATATTGTCTGCAACATCTGCCAGACTGCATCAGGCTCTGCTGCTTCAGCAATGCTGGATACAGTCACGCATTTGTTGCACACAATGTGCATGATGACGTAAACAGGCAACAGCAGGCGTATCCTTCATCAACACATGAGTGTGGTCTCGGAAATATAGTAACATTCACAGGGGCTCCTTGAAAGAACCGCCCAGTGCATATTTGTCAAGAGTCTGAATCAACTCACTGCAGCATAGCCATATCAGTGTTGCTGATCCTGCCCAAGACACAGGCATCCCACAGTCATCTAATCAATGTCTGGTCCAGCCTAGCAGTCACCCTGCAGATGGTTTGTTGCTCTCACATGTCCAGCTGGAAGCACAGGTTGGTCAATGTCTGCAGATGAGGAAGAAGAAAGTCTACGGGCGATAAACAATTCCACATTTATGCACATGAAAGTAGTTCAATCATTGTTCTACAAGACCAGATAGCATGTGCGGCTTTTGCTGATGCTGTCGCGTGTGCAGGTGGGGACTTGTATGAGGACCTGAAGCAAAGGGGAGGGCGGTTTGAGGAGGGCCACACCGCAGCTCTGGTCCTACAGCCCTGCATTTCAGCCCTCATCTACCTGCACTCAAAGGTACAGCAACAGCAAGTGATGTTTGTCAGCATGCATCATGTGTTGTCAAGGTGCATGTCCTGCCTACCTTGCATGCATGCATGGACCAACAACTGATGCTTGCTGACGTGCTTGCATCCTCAGCAAGAAAAGAAAAGAAAAGAAAAGAAAAGAAAAGAAAAGCAAAGCAAAGCAAAGAAAAGAAACCAAAAGAAAAGAAGAAAAGGCTACGCCGTTAGGCGTCATAACGGGAGCCTCTGTCTAAAGAGGCAGCCCGGAAATCCTGAGCATGCATGCTCTTATTCCTCCTCCTAAAGATATCCACGGCATGCATGGCATTTCTGCCGAAAATGTATTCTCTGGTCGCAGCACTTCTACTAGGCTGCATTGCAGATGTGGAATGCATCATCCAAAGCTTTGCATGCCATTGCTAGGCACACTTGACAAGCTCCCAACACAGCGAATATGTATAGTGCTGCACCGCAAAGCTGCTGCATTGCATGCTCACAGATGTCCTTCTGCATTAGAATTCCTGTGCTGGACATCAACCCAGCTTCACGCCCATCTTTTTCAAATCTTCATTCAAAGGTTGCATCTGTCCGCAATCTTCCGCCAATTTGAACCTGTGCTGTCATGTTGCACTCACGCTCTCGTACAAGGCTGAACATCAAAAAACTTGTTGCAGGGAATCATCCATAGGGATATCAAGCCAGAGAACATTCTGCTGATGGCTGACAAGAGCATCAAGCTGGCCGACTTTGGGTTGTCGATAGATGCCACCAGCGAGAGGCCTGTCACCCGGGCTGGCACCCTGGACTACATGGCTCCAGAGGTAACAGTCAATGCAGCAAATAGCGTGGCTTTACTCAGATACATCTGCATGCCCTTTTGAGGCATATAATTGCGCGATTGACAAACCCCAGGCAACTGTATACTGTGGTTTGTTGACTCATTTGTCAGTGTTGTTTTCTGCAAACAAGACTTTCTGATTTGACTGTAATGAGTTTGCTTGCTAGTGTCATCTGCACAATTGTGCACAATGACATCTTGCATCACTCGCATACTCTTGCACTGCACCTGTCTGTTGATAGCATATTGATACATTCTAATGCATCGTGCAACATCAGGCCATTCTGCCCTTCTGCTGAGTGACTCACTTGCGAAACGTCTGGATCTAATTTCAATGCACACAATCAGAATCAAAAAGAAAATTACCTCAAAACATAACAAAGAAAGCACAGGATCTTCAGTCCTGACACTGGCATCAACACTCAAAGTATCTATGCACGTGCTGCTGTGTCCTGAGAAGAGATGGCCTCAGGAGAACAAGGACAAGGTGTGTTGAGGCTACACTGTAATGATCAATGCATTGGATATGTTATCAGATTTTCCTTCCAATGCTGTCAGCATGCGCACGGCTGGCTGCAACAAGAACAAACAGTTGCACACCTTTATGCAGGTGCTGCTATGTCCTGAGAAGAGCCGACCTCAGGAGAACAAGGACAAGGTCCTTTTGGGCTACACTGCAATGGTGGATGCATGGGCCATGGGCATCCTGGCCTACGAGCTCATAGTGGGGCGGCCTCCTTTTGAGAAGCAGTCCAGGGCTGCCACCTACGAGCACATCATGTACAGGAGGCCTGAGTTCCCTGCTAGCATGAGCTCAGATGCCAAGGACTTTGTCTTCACAGCTCTGACAAAGGTGAGTTAAGTCAAGCTTGGCAGTTGAGGCAGTGATCTGTTTGACTCAGCTGAGTCAGCTTTGTGCACTCAATGGAATTGGGCTGCAATGTAAACCATCGACGTGTTATGACTGCGCTGTCAGAAGTGTCTAGGAGGAAGCAAGCAACCTCATTGCATCTTGTAAATCAGTGTGGATTTGTGTGGCCCCAGCCATGTGCCTCTTGCTGCCTGACACTGTGCCAGCTGCAATGCATTGCAGCTGTATACTCAGCATGTTGCTGACAAAACAGCACAACTCTGGAGAACTGTCCTGATTTGGTGAGGTCCCTGAAGTTTGACCCGAGCAGACTTTGTCAAGGCATTTCGTCTTGTTGCTGATCTCAACAGCAATCATCATGCTGCAGGCCGCTCGCAAACGCCCTGCCCTGGCTAACATGCTCAGCCATCCCTGGCTGCTGGCATCTGGCCCTCAGCCCTCTCCACCCCAACCAGCCCTCAGCCCCACCCCCATCATGGGACCCCGGGGTCCCACCCCTCCTGGCGTCAACCCCCCTGAGAACGGCCCCCAGACACCCCTGCCTGTGGAGGGGCGGCAGCATCAAGGCATGTCACCATGCACTACAACCTCAGAGGAAATGGTGATCAGCTGTGAGATGCTCAGCAACCCTGCTGGCCCCTCTGACAGCAGGCAAGTCTCTTCACACTCGTTGCAATCACCTGCGTGCAATGCATTGCAGTGACTGCCTATAATGTCGCCATGTGCCATCTCAGGAGCATGTTCCTGAGATGGCACATGTTCATGAGCTGCAAGATGCTGAGCAATCCTGCTGGTCTCTCTAACAGCAGGCAAGTATAGTTACACTGCTGGCAAGGACTACATAGCATGTCTTCTTACTTTTGATTGGCACATCAGGCGATGCTGTTTGAGGGAGTGCTATTTCTGACGTGACTGACTGCTGGGCAGTCTTGATGTGCCCAGACCTCATGCATGGCATCGAATGCATGTGTATGCTGCAATGTTTTGCGCCTACTGGATTCAGCTCTGTCATCTCGGTCTCAGCCTTCTGCTGTGTCGATTTGTATCTAGGATTATCATGTATGCAAATTGTCATGAAAGGAAGATGGCATGCTTGAGAAATGCTTGCTGTACAACATTGACTACATGCTTCATAACTCATGGTTCATAAGATACGCTCAGTCAATGCTGGTCTCCTGTTTGTAGATGGTGCTGCACACTCATTTGGCTCTGTAGCATGTACTCCTTGCTGGCTGTGAGCACCCTAAGTGCTTGTTACTGCTTGTCTCAAAATTTCTGTTCATCAGTTTGTCCTGTCACTGTCATAGGGCGGCAGCTGCCAGCTCAAATATGGCCCCTGCCGGGGTACATGGCCAGCCAAGCGTGAAGCCCCAGCGCTCTTTCCAAGAGAGGGCTCAGACCCCACCCCTAGCCACTGGACCCCTGGTGGGCATATCCCATAAGGTAGCCACACATGTACACCTCACTCCCCAAAATGTACAACAGGAGTGACAACAACTCATTCGCATGCTGCAGTGTCCGATAAGCAATTGCTGTCACAGAACAACACATTTCTTTGGCTGAGCAATTTTAAGGTGCTTTATGTTGTGCACGAGCAGCAATTCATGAGACAATGCAGCTTGAATGCATGGCAGGAAGTTTGCTTTGGCAGATGCTGTTATCAGGGCATATCTGCAAATGCTGAGGTGCTATTCAAGAGTTTTGTGCTGCACAGGCAAGAAATAGTGTAGGGCACCTCTGAACAGTACTGTAGATGGACAACTCGTTGACTGTCATGCTAAGCCTTATATGTTTCACAGGGAACTGATGACTCTGAGGACTCCCAGAAGTCTAGCACATGGACTGCTACCCTGAAGCGAGGCATGATGAAAATGCTGAGCAAGGGATCTTCATCAGGCAAGCAGTCCCCAGCCACCGATGAGGCAGCCTCTGCAGCTGTGGCCGCCACCTCAAACCCTCAGAAACCCTCAGTGTCAGGCCGCTCTTCTGGGGACGCCTTGGGGACTCCCACCAGCCCCCCTGGGGGTCGCAGCCTGACCCCTCCTGGGGGATCCAACATGGGTGTCAGGGCGTGGGAGCTCAATGGGTCGCAAAAACAGCCCTTCAAGGGCACTTCCCAGAGCCCCTCCTCAGCCGTGCTCAGCCCTATAGCAAGTCAGTCTCAGGCTCAGGGCATTGCAGCAGAGCCCTCAATCAGATCTGGCAAATCTGGACGCAATTTTGCTGCTTCACCATTCGGCTCTGATGCAGCTCAAACCAGATCTGTGAAGGCTAGTTTGGACCTCAGTGGCCCTCAAGGGCAGGGCAGGCCCGCAATGATCCTTGCCTCAGCAGCTTCCTTGCCCACTTCAGGCTTGAAAGTCAACATGCAGACCAACAGGTCTGCCGCTGCACGCATGGAGACTCACAATGAGGCCAATGCAGACCCCACCCCCCGTGCAGAGGGGTTTAGCCCGCTGCACCCCCGCATATCGCCCAGGGGGTCAGTTCTAGTCTCTCAGCCGTCACAGCCAGTTCAGACAGTGCAGGAATTGCTACTGGCCATGCAGCAAGAGCACAGTGCTCGCGAGTCTTTGTCAGCAGGCGGCAGGCTTTCGCCCAGAACCATGTCTTTGGGCTTGACTGATCCTGTGAGTTCCACGCCTGAGCCTAGGACAAGGGCTGTTCCTGGAGGCCCTGTTAGGGACTCAGCAGGAGGGCGCAATCTGGAAAGCCCCTTTGCAGAGTCGCTGCTGAGCAAGTCTTACGCCAACAACATTTCCAGGCGCTATGCAATGGCTGGTGAGGCTCCTTGCAAGTGCATGCTGTGCTGTATGCTTGTCAATGGACCAGCTTGTCACAGGCTCGGCAAATTTTCTGGCCAATGGATCTACAGATTTTGCTTAAATTGCTGCCTCGACACTTTTGCTCAATCCCATTTCCTGGTGGTGTGGCCAAGTCCAGTGCACTGCCTACAGCATCATAGCTAGCCATGTGCACATGCTTGCTTGCAAGCTGAAAGCTTCAACCTTTCTTTAGCCATACACTGATATGCTTATGCTGTACAGGCAGGCAAGGTAGTGGCGGAAGCAACAGCAACTTCACAGACTATGCAGCTGCTCAGCGGGGTCCTTCCGACATGCTTCGAGGGGCGACTTCATTCCCGATCCACCCCAACAACCGCAATGCCTTCATGGGGATGTCCAGCAGTGATCAGCAGGAGACTGATGCAGCACAGCTGCAGCACTTGCCTCAGGACGACCGCACTATGCAGCTGATGCAGCGAAGTCAGAGCCTGGCTCTGCCGGGCAGCTTACATCTGGAGGCCGGTGGCAGGTCTGCCACCAACCGCGGCTCTTACAGAAGGGCAGACCTGGTCACACGATCTCAGCGTCACGTCTCCAAGTCCAGCGACGACGGCAACGTGTCTGGAATGCTGCGGTCGCAGCTCCAGCACCAGCAGCAGCACAAAGGTGGCAAGAGCTTGCCTCGGCGGCGGATCACAAACCAAAACATAGAGCCAGCAAAAGCAAAGAGTACTCTTAAGGAAGGAGGTTTTCCCCTTGATAGCCCTCGGGTGGGTAGTGGGCTCATCAAAGTTGGTTTGGCACCTGGGAGTGAGGACAATAGCAGAACAGGATGCTGAGACCTGTGTCGTGTTGGCTATGTGCGGTTTCATTATTCATGTCCTCACTGCTCAAGTTGAGGGTTGTGCATGTATGTGTAGCAAATGCTATCAATATACACTATACGTTCCTACAGGAAGTGATTTTGGTATTTGGGCTGATTCAGAACCATGCTCAAGAGTTGCCTTGCCCACTCTCTCTTTTGCTAAGACTTTCAGGTCAGGTTTGTCTGTTGTAAGGTTGGTGAGCAAACGTGTTTCTAGGTTGGTCGCTGTGCTGCAAAGCATATAAAGTATCCCATGTCCATAGCTCGTATTGTAGGGAACGCTGCAGAGAATGATTGGTCTGGTGTACTGCTTGGCCAGGGCAATGTGCTTCTGGTTCAAGGTTCATCATTGAACTACATTGGCTCAAACAATTCTTGGGGTTGTTCCTTTGCTGCCTATGACGGTACATATGCCTTGCGTGCTTTTTGTTCTGAAGAACCTGCAAACTATGCAAGTAATGCCTTAGACCAGCCTCACATGTAGTGTCTTGAGAGGGATTGATACAGACAATAGTTGTGCGCGCCAACCTTTTGGTCAGCACGTTCTTGTGATGTAACAGTTATGTCCTCATATCAGCAGAAATCTTGTGCAGCAAGCATAGCATGCATGCGTGCACATGTCGCGTCAGCATTCCATGTGCATGCTGATGCAGTAGCAGTCAGATTGCTTCAAGGAGGCAACTTGCAAATAACCATATGGCTGGAATCTCCACTTGAGATTGTTGTCTGCATGAACCCATTGTGTGCTGATGGCTGCATGGACAAAAGGTAGGCATTGTGTGTCCTTTGTCGTGCTGCACCGCTCATGCTGTCAGGTACAAAGTAGGCCCAAGTTGTCAGTTATGCCAGCAAAGTGCACGCCTCCTCAGCGCCTTTGAAGCAGCACATTCACTTCATCACGCACAGAGCCACTATGAAGCTTTTGACAGAAGAGTCGATCTGGCACAGCAAAGGTTGAGTGTTTGCACAAATACTGACAGCAGCATCCACACAAATGCTTTGGCTAGCGCACGGCTGCTCGCTCGTACTAGCAATCTGTTTTGTGGCATGCTGAGGCTTATGTGTCAACTTGAGAGCAAGAATGAGTAAGATCCATCATAGCTGCCAAGTTGGCAGTGCTGAGTGGACAATTGTTAAGATGTGCATGTCATGCTGTTGTTTTTGACCAGCACGGCTCTGCTGCCGAATCGATCCACCAGGCGCTTGTTCTGCTGCGCACTTTCATCCGTGCAACTGCCCAGCGATACTGGTGCTTGACCTGACCGCCGCGATGATCATACAGTACCTCCCGCACCTGGCAAGCAAAAACATCGTACTTGCTTCAGCATCTCCACGGCGACTTCAGCTTCTGCAACTCATTGGCATGAGCCCAAAAGTGGTGACCAGCAACTTTGAGGAGAATCTTCCCAAAACAGACTACAAGAGCGCAGCAGAGTATGCCATAGCCACCTCCAAGGGCAAAGCATTGGAAGTAGCAAAGAGATTACAGGACGAACATCAGTCTGCAGATCTTGTCATCGGCTCAGACACGGTAAGCGGTGCTTCCACAACACATTCTCACCATTCAAGTCAGTGCTCAGTCCAAACAATAATGATGGGTGACATGTTGTGGTGCTTTCTGCAGCACAGGTAGTTGAGATTGATGGTGATGTTCTGGAAAAGCCAGCAGATGCCAATGAGGCAGCTAGCATGCTGAACAGGTGAGTGCAAGTACAAGTTGCATTCTGCATGGATTGAGTCTTTCAAGCACCAAAAGCTGCAGCCTATATTGATACGCAGGCTGAGCAACCGCCAGCATCAGGTGCACACTGGAGTGACATTGATACTCAGCTCAAATGGTATGCAATGCCGTTGGTCCTATGCAGTCTGTCTATATGCAAGTTGCGCATTCATGGACAGCAACATTGTACAAATTGCACTGACGCTTGTGTGCAGGCTTGAGCCAGAATGATGCACTTGACACACAAGTACACACCTTTTCTGAGACGACAGCAGTGCAGTTTGGAAAGCTGAGTGATCAAGAAATAGCAGCTTACATAGCCACAGGTGTGGCGCTGCTCACATTAGTGTCAATGACTATATCCTGGAATATGTAATGCGCTTGTGGTGACATGGCATCAAAGATGACTCATCAGCATATATGGCTCCAGGGTCACCAAATCTGGCTGTTATTTGGTGAGGTACCGTCACATGAGTACATATGCTCTCATATCAGTCTGTTCTGAAATTCATGCATAACTGACTGCTACCCGAGATGTAGCGCATTTGAGAAAAATAAATTGCAGCTGAAAGCATTTCCTCATGGACAGATCTGGTGTTTTCTGGCCATTGTTCTGTTGCACCTTTCACATGGCGTTGCATCATCATAATGCGGTGCATGTTTGACCTTGGATAGAGGTCTTTTGCTTTGTGGCAAGGGCAACAAAGAGTTTGATTGTACTAGAAGTGTGACTTTAAATGCACTGAGTTCAACTGCACTAGAAGTGTGGTTTTAGCTGCACTGAGATTTATCTACGTTGGAAAAGCACTCTTTGAAATGCAGGTGAAACATATGGCAAGGCAGGAGCTTATGGCATTCAAGGGGCTGCCAGTGTGTTTGTCAAAAGCATAAACGGCGATTACTTCAACGTCATGGGGTTCCCATTACACAGCTTCAGTCGATTTGTTGCTGAGCTCATCTCAAAAGGTCAACTGTAACCCAAACTTGCAGGTTGAAGTGCCAAGCGCCCGACAGTTGTGCTCTGAAACACGCAATGTCAAGCTAGAAACGGGAAGGAAAGGCCACACCATCCAAGGTCACTGGGACAGCCTCTATGAGTAGAAGCAATTTACAAGGTCAAGCTGCATGCAGCAAGCTGTGGACCATTGACCTGTAGCCACTCTTCTGTACAGTGTATGCGCAAACATGGCATGAACAGGCAAGGATGAGCAATGTCAGGAGTAGTCCACGGGTGTGACAGTTCACAGCATCTGGTCATGTGCATGGGAGTGGGACGGGTATGGGTGATGCATGCACGCAGTCTGCAATGACATGTTACAGAACATGCTTGCAAGCGGCAGCCCATCATGGTCAGGTCTAGTTAAAGCTCAAGATACAGAGATAAAGCTAATTTTTGGCAACAGCTTTAGCCACATATATGCACAAGCTTCAGCCTGTCATTCCAAAAGCTACTATGTGCAGCTGTCCAAGCTTTGCTCTTGATATAAATGATGTCCCTGAGCAAGACAGCTTCACAAATGAGGGTTTGTGACAAGCCTTTTTGCATTGCTGACAATGTCCAGCCTTTGCTGTTTTTAATGTTGTGCTGTGCAGGCTTTTGAATCGATTGTGCATCTGAAAGCCGGCTTGAAAGTGTCCATATTCAGGGTAAGCCGTGTCAGGCCTGTATTGTCAAGGTTTTAGAGTGTGCCGCTATAACCACACAACTTTTTCTATATCAAGGCAAACAATGCTCATACGCTTGTGCGTCTCAGGTATTTGTACAGTGATGTAAACATCTGGGTGTCTGGGACCATTCAGGTGCAGCTTCTGCATCCCCAAGGGAACTGTCCAGAATATAGTTTGCTTAATAGGCAATCTGACTTGTACCACAAAGATGACCAATGATAGAAGCTTCAGACGCGGCATCTGCAAAATGACCTTGGCCAGTTGATACTCAGCATGCATGTTCAGTTCTTCAAGACCAGGCAAGACTGTGCTTGGGCTGTCACCAGCATTGACATAAGGCAGAGACAATGGGAAGGGAGTGATGCTCAAGCTTTTCAGGCTGGGTATTGGGTCTGTAAGGTAGAATTCACAAGTTTCTGTAGCTGTGTAGCTGTTAAGTGGGGCTCCCAGGTTGATCTTCAGATAGCTCAGCCTTGTAAACCTGGCAAAATTGTTCAAAGACTGCATGTCATCTAATGCAGCAGCCTCTGGTTGTAGCATCAGGCTTTCAATGGTTGTTGGAAGCAATGTTACTGTCAGATGAAAGTTGAAGGGGCCATTCAGATGGCAGTGTGTGAGATTCCAGGAACCTGCAGCCATGACCATTGACTGCGAAAACATGGGCAGTGTCTTGCTGCTGAGGGCCTCACTGGTGCTGCCCGCTAGCATCTGCAATGACAGGCATTTGATGTCCTGCAAGATCAACCACAAATTGACAGCGAGCAATGCACCATGGTTTTTGGAGAGCATGCAGCTGAAAGCAAAGACCCGTATCCAGACACGATTTGAACTTTTGTCTGGAGCAAATAAGGTGACGGAAACAGTCAGCTTTGCCAGACAAGTACAATGTTGCACTTGCTTGAGAGTTCCAATTACTGTTTAGGAAGTTCTCAAGGCAAACACGCATGTGCCTGTGCTTCAGCAGAACCTGCAGTTCTCTGCGCCTTTGCTTCCACTGCACCCAATGCAGCACAAACAACATTCCAGCCTCGCTCAGCTGAGGCTGGAATCCAGGTATCACTAAGGAGACTGGCCATACAAGTTGACTGGCTTCATACCAGCTCTTGCTGACAGCCAGACAGTGCAAAATGTCGTCGAGGCATTCAAGACGACCTAGGACCGAGACCAGCAGGCCTGCCTGTTGGATGGTCTCGATTGTGGCCTGCCACCACGGACATCTGTTATGAAGCAAAAGTTCTACTGTGTTAAGAGCAAGCCTGATCTGACACCTGTACCCGTGACTGCACCTCCTCGTCTCCATGGCTATGACTGCCTGGGGTGTTGGACATTGCCGAGCGCTGGCGATTACATCCGCAGTGTAGAATAAATCACAACCATCAAGCGAAATAGTGCAAGGGACACGGCAATGTTGCTGACTAGCTCACTGCGCAAGCGGGAACACCATAGCTTGCGAAGCGGCACGAAGCCTTCTTCCCTCAAGCGCTGACAGAACGTCGACGTTCGACCGCCTTTTGTCACATACATGCCTTGCACATTCAAGTGTCAATTGAACAGTTGACTGAAGCTGGAGACCACCTGCCTACATGCACATCAAGTGACTGCAATGGTAAACACAGCACGTTCAAACGTGCTCAGTCCTTTTGGTGCCAAATTATACATGCTTGGTCTGTATCACGTGACATGATGTTGTAGGGTGCTTGCACGCATTGCCAGTGCCTCGCAGAGTGCATTATAGCCTCTTCAAGGCCCTCTTGTATCAACATGCAGTGTGACTGTCTAGCCTGGAGTAGGGTCATATGTACATTTTGTGAGCTGCCGCAGCAAGATGAATCTGCAGCTGAGGAATCAGGACACGCTTCACAATGAGTCATTTGATCTGTAATTGAAAACCAAGTGACATCAGTGCAACTCCGAGATAAACGGCATGTATTGCTGCTTGTTCATCTCATAAACAACCTTGTCTATACCATGGCAAACAAAATTCATGGGGTGGGAGATGTGAACAGTGATGTGTGTTGTTGATTCGTCTGGTCCAGTCAAGCTCAACCATTCTAAGTGTGGTGGCACTTGTAAACGCATATAATCCTGTACTAGCATTGCATGTTGCTCAAACATCATCAAACTCAAGTACTTCAGGCGTGGCAAAGCCAGATACCCACTCGCCCTTGTGTGCCTCACATGCACAGCCAGGTTTTCGATGTTGGGCAACAATGTGCTGGGCAGGTGATCACGTAGAGAGAAAACATGCGAGGCCACAAACAGGCTTTTCAGAGATGGAATGGGCTCTGTCAAGCAGAACAGTCTAGTATCGGCTTGTGATAAGGCTCCAGTGGGAATTCCCTGGTCAACTTGAAGGTGCTGCAACTTGTTGAATCTGGCAAAGACGTTCATGCATTGGACATCCCCAGCTTCAAGCCCACACTTTTCTGGACACAATGTCAGATGTTCTATGGTGGTCGGCAGCAAAGACGCTGCCTGATTGAGGTTGAAAGGGCCATCAAGATGGCATCTTGTAAGCGTCAAAGAGCTCGTAGACATGAGCAAGGACTGCAGAAATGCTGGCAGCATACTGCTACTCAATGCCTCATTTGCCAAGCCGGCCTGGATTTGAGTCACAAGGCTTCTTACCCCCTGCAGCAACTGCAGCTTTGAACACAGACGGGGGAAAAATGCAAACTCTGGCTGGGCATACTATCAAAGCACAACAAGTGATTGCATATGCCAATCAAACATTGACCAATCTGTCATGAAAGTTGATGCAGATTGCAGCTTGCATCAGGAAAAAGGCCGAGCCTGTCAGTCAAACCTTCAATTCTTGCCGCTGTTGTTTAGACACTACCCAATGCAGCACAGCCATCATCCCAGCCTCATCCATCTTAGGGTTGATGCCAGGTATGACAAGGCAGACAGGCCGTACAAGCTGGCTAGCAACTCTCCAGCTCTTGCTCACGGCTGAGCAGCACACAATGTCCTCCAGGCATTCAAGATGATTTAGGATCATGGTCAGTAGGCCCGCCTTTTGAATACTTTTTATTGAAACCTGTACTGTAGCACTTGTGCTATTAGATGCAGAGCAGGCACAGCATCTTGGCTATATGCAATGAGCTGAAAGGCATCATACAAAGCTTGCATCAGGAGGCTGCTATCGAATATCCCTGCACCTGCAAAGGTCCTGCTTCAACATCTATGTTGTGACTGTTTGGCTGCGCAAGGGCGACAGAAGGCTGGGTCTCGTGAACAAATGTTCGGCTAGTTGCAGTTGGTGCATCAAATAGGACTCGACCACTGGCTCGACTGCAGACTAGCTCATCCTCCTCATATTGACCAGGGTCTGTAGACCAACTCAACCGTCGCAAAAGGTCGCGCATCACAGCGTGCAGCGCTTCGAGCTACACGATCGACGAATGTGAGCAATACTTTGAGCCTATGCTCCGGCGCTGCAGGTATGCATTCTTGATGCCAAGCGTACCAAGAGCATCGAAATCGCAAGTCTGATTCAAAATGCAAGTCTGCAGGGGGGGGGGCTTGCATTGCTCTGCACCAATTAGCATTCCAGCAGATGATGCGCCACTGCAGCAGTTGCGCATTGTCAATCAGCTTGCTGCATTATCAGCTGCAGTGCAGAGGGACTGTCTTGCTGTTCAACGGTCGCTATGGTCAGCCATGTATAAGTGTTTTGCTAAGCATCCCATACTGTGTGGGCCACTTGATGGGACACTACCATTTTGATATGCAAAGCGGGTTGACATAGATGTTGGGGTTGGGAATGCTCAGCGACTAGGATGCCTGCTGAGCATGCAGGTCTTATATGAGCTTGGCATACTTCATCCCCATTGTGAGCACATTGCAGTGCGTTCAAGTGGCTAGAGACAAAGAGCCTGGCACCCGGTATCTTCAGCACACAAGAGCTAGATGCTTGGCCGGCCGTGCATGCTGTAAAATTGGCAAAACATTGTTTTCACGTCAGCAGAATGCATGCAGGGCTGTTTGTCGGGCCAATCTGGTCCCTGCTTGGATTCCCAACACTAGCGTGGACCAGTTATCCCACGGCATTGACTGAGCGTTGCCAGGTTTCGGAGTGCCGCTACAGGCCAAGGTCTGGACCAGCATGCAGCAGCCTGTGTGTTTGCAACGCAGCTGTCTTCCGACATGCCGCTCGTTTAATGTACGATGTCAGCACAGCACGCGGCAACAAAGGCCTGTGATCACTCGTGCTGCAGTCCAGACTAAGCCCCTGCAGAATGTCATTCAGAATGCGGGGAAGGCTATCAGTGCTGTGGCGTTGAGCAGCTTACTCTTCGCAGGAGGTGTGCTGGGGACTGCAGTATGGGGCATGTTTTTGCTGCAGAAGCTGCAAACCACACCTGCCTGCAGGTGCTGTTGCCCGCTTAGAAGGGGTCAACAAGCCTGAGCTGCTACCCAAAGAGTTCACAACTGTGATAGATGTGGCTGGCTTCCTCACAGATGGCGAGGTAGAGCTTGACAGGCTGCTCAATTTAGCTCCAGACTGTTTCTCTGGACATGCTGCTCAAACATGCCACAACAGATTCTGATATGCGAACAATTTGCAGGAGAGGCGCATCAAAACTGAAATACAAAGTCTAGAAAGAGACAAAGGGGTCAAGCTAAGAGTCCTGGCGCAAAACTATCCAAACACTCCTGGTACGCATTGACTTGGCAGTCAGCATGTTCTATCCAACATCAGTGCGCTATACATACACTAGTGACCTTTCTGAATGTCATTTTTTGCCAATTCAGCAGCTTGCAGGCATCAGGAGGTCCTGGATGTTCCAGTCACTAATCCAATGCAAAGCGTGCACCTTCTAGCAAGCAAGCTAATTCAGGAATGAAAATGAGCGTCAGACCAGTCTCTGTTGGGTGCAGGTCTAGCCATCAAGGATTTCTGGAAGGTTGATGCAGACACAGTAGTCTTTGTGGCTGACCCAGGCTTAGGCAACATTCTGAACTTCAATGTTGGCGAGAACGTTGACTTGCTCGTGCCTAGCGTAAGTTGCCACACACAGTGTCTTCTTTGTTGAGAGATTACTCTTTGGAATACATGTTGCCTTGCTCTTGTTTGTGTTTGGACGCACAGGTAAGGCATGTGCTTTAGTGTGCAGTAGTGTGCCAGCTTGCAGATTGCCGACCTATTGTGTCTGCTGTCAAATGAGTCACACGCCTGCTTCACCTCATCCAATTCAGGCTTGTTGAGAGTCTCAATGCAGCAGCTGCTGGTCAGATTGCTGAAGCTATGCATTGTATGTGCAGAACTTCTGGCCTAGACTTGCCAGCAAATATGGGGTCAAGAAGTACTGGCAGAGCAGCGGAGAAGAGTCAGCCATTGTCAATGCAGTAAGTGCAGCTGCACCTTACAGTCATTTTCTGAGCTATCACTTGGACTGTCTGCACGTGCATGCTGACAGATTTTGCCCAAAGCTGAACTCGTGAGGGTGCAGGCAGCATGCATGCCCAACAGTCATCAGAAGTCCTATGACACACCACACATGACAATTTGCTTTTGACTCTGTTGTGCACAAGTTGCAGTTTCTTCATGGCTCATGTATGTAGTGCTTGTGCAGGTCAGTGCAATTGACACTTGTTTCCGAGAACCAGTAGGCCGCGGTCAGTGCAGCCAGATACAGGGCACAATGGATGAGGGCAAGTCATCTGGGCCACTGGGCAAGGCGTTCTTTGGAACTTAAAATTGACATAAACTCTTTGGTGCTCCTGTTCACAGAAGCCTGTTGCGTATGCCTCACAGCACAGATCCTGTACATTTCTGCAGGAGCATTGCTGCCGGTGCTGGTCTTATCTGCTTTGTTTGTCTTCATTCATCGTAGTCAGTGTTGGTGAGTGGACAGATTACGACTGAGCGACGCGTCAGCGTTTCAGATCCTGCTTTTTCTTCCCTTTTTCAGCTGGTTTGTTCTGCTCATTTGGCCTGTTTCCAGGCACATGCAAGAAATGACACAGGCAGCTCTATTTGTCCTGCTGTGACTTACAATACCAGTATCACAAGCTGGCATTTATGTACGCTGGAACTAGCTGCCAATGTGTCAATCTTCACAGACGACAGTTCATGCTTCAGCAACTTTGACCTTGTCTATGACTATAAACATGCAATGCTCTTACCTTGAATCAGCTGATGAACAAGCGATGCTGATTACCGCTACATAGTGCTGTACGCATATACAGTAAAGTACTCCTGGACGCAGAACGTTGCAGTAACAGTACACCTCAGGCACATACTGACTTACAGCATCAGAGCTGCGAATCCAAGGCCAAAGTCTAATGTTGCTGCACCAGAGCTATAGTAAGGGGAACACAGTCAAGCATTGCTTGCACTCAGAAACATGTATCCACTCCACTCATTCTCTCAATGTCAGGACTGTTGACATCATGTTTATTCAACTTTAGCACGCTTCAGTAGCAACCTCTTGCAGAGCTGGCGCCCGCACAGGAACAGTACGTAGAATATTACTATGCCTGTGGTGGCCATGCCAATGAACCCCTGCAATCAGTATACAGTCTTTCATGCAGAACTTTGAGTCGCATGCACTGACAATGCAAGAAGCTGCTGTTAGCCTCTTGAGTCACTGCGTTGTCAGCATGCTGTGGCAAAATTGCTTGGGACAAAAGGGAATTTCTGCTGCAGCGACGTGTATATGCTTCCATTTCGTTGCATGAGTACTGACCGCTGGCCATGGTAGCTGATTCAAGATTGGATATGGAAAGGCTCCATTGAAGTGACTGCAGATCAGTATCCAGATGGTGTAGAAAGCTATGATCCCAACAGATAGCCGTCCAGATCTTTTGGAAAAGCTTCTAGGATGGGCGCAACATATGTCTGCCCACGCCACTATGCTGTTGAAGACATGAACTGAAAAGCCTAGCCATGGTGGCCTGTCAATTTCACCACCCTCTACCAGGGCATCTTTGCCAGTGGTTGCATCAATCAAATAGTACATGGCTGTCACGCTGTTTGCCATGCCAAACAAGGCGCACGAAAGGTCATCAGCCCAGGTATTGAGCAGTCTGCTGTTGTGTGGGTCCTGCAAGCCAAAGACCTGCCGTTAGCATGGCCAAGCGCTTGACATGCTGTCATTCAAATTCATGCAATGCAACCGCCTACCTTGGATATATCTGCCAAGCAGGCAATGAGTAGCTGTAGCATCTGCCATGTGAAAGAGTAGAACGTCAAGTATCTGAAAAACCATCCAAACCCGGTGGACCCTGGTAACAGCTGTGCCGCGGGGGTCAAATGCCATAGCCACACCCGAACATAACACAACAGAGCAAAGGCATGAACCACAAAGGCTCCTTCCTGACCCAAGCTTGTAGCAGGACTGTTGGCGTGCCGGCTGCAGTGAACGCAACATGTGACCATTGAGAGACAAGGAATTTTGAGCACGAGCTCTCTATTGCGCCACCGCACCTGGAGCTTTCCGCGATTGCAGCAGATCGGTCAAGCGCGAGAGCTTCCTTGCTAGAGAGCGCTTGATCGCCTGTGGCATTCGGCTGGTTAGACATGGAGTGTCTTTGCTTGGCCTTGGTGGCCATCCCGACCCAGCTTGCGGCAACAGATCACTGTATGTAAGCTTGAATCGGTTGGGCTTAAGAGCTGAGGTAATAAGGAGCAGCAGGTTGTTGTTCGCACACAATGGGTCGAACAGGTCGCAAGGCAACGACGCCTGACTTTACGCTGAAAGACCGGTGTGAGCAGCGCTTTCAGAACAAGTCAGCTGCAATCATGCCGGCGCACAATGCAGTTCCCAAACTGAATTGAGCTTTGTCCAGCATCAGATACAGCATGGCATGGCAGCAGATGATTGTGCACTTTTACAGCATAAACATCTGAAGCACAGTTACATTCGCAGCAGTCAGCCAAACAATTAGAAATGGAAGATTGGCATGATTTCCGGAACTGTACACTGTGGAAATTAAAATGCCTGGCATGTCGCCAAAAGCTAACACTACCAGTATGCTATCTGCCCCTATGCGGCGCACTCCTGTAATTCCTGTCAGACTGAGTCCGACTTTCTGGAGGGGAGGAGTGATGGTAAGGAGCCTGAGGCAGGCGAGTACGGCTAGTCTGACGTCGAACAGGCATCTGGGGCTCTTCAGCCCTGTCTATTGAGACTATTCGCTCAGGATTGCCCCTATTCCTGGTCACATTCTGTTGGCTTGAAGGCACCTCTTGTTCACGAGCCCTGTCTGTTGTGCCCCTTTGGTCTAAATTGTCCCTGCCTCTGGTAGCATTCTGCCGGGTTGCAGGCATTGGAGGTTCCGGTGCTCTGGCTGGCACAGCATTCTGATCTGAGTTGCTCTTGTTTCTGTTCAATATCAGTCGCAAGTCACCAGGGGCCAGACCCTGTAAAACCCAAAGCGCCTGATGTGAGCAGGCAAAGTACATGATCTTAGACGTCAAAGCAGGAGCTTCTGTAACTAGAAGCAGCCTGGGACTTTGAGCACATAGCATGCAAGTCCCTAGGGGCTGAGGTATGTGAAATCATGCTGCAATGCTACACCATTGCACTTTGCTGATAGCATGCCATAGACACTTTGCAAGAATGACAGATGCTTTGAAGCAGTCAACTTGATGAAGAAAGATCCAGAATGACAGTGTCGAGACACATGTGGAGGGACCCAGCAGCAGTCAAGTACAGGCAGCACAATTGGACAGCAAAATAGACTTGTCTTTGTTATGCGCGGCATTGCAGCAGTGGGACTCAAGAGAAAGCACACCTCAGTTGCGGCTGCTGGTCTGTCTGTGCCGTCTGTAGGGCTGTCCCGCTGCTCTGCAAAGCACAGCCAGGTCAACTCAAAAATATGACTATAGGTATGCGAGCCCATTTGTAGCACAATTGCATGCTGGCACCTCCAGCTGTGAGCAGGCACAGCCGCTTACAGACCTGATGTCAAGGCTTGCAGCACAAAACTGTAGCTCAAGCTGGCCAACAAGCCAAAAAACCTAACAGTGTCTGTGTCTGGCACAGACTGCACACGTAGCAACATGCATAAGCTGATAAAATAGTACTTCAAAGAAAATTGAAGACTTTGCACATTGCCTTGTCTATATGTGCTTTTCAAAGTACAAGCAAAAGCTCACACACCTCTGTCAGCGCCCTTGCTTGGCGCCTGTGTGGAAGCACTAGGACCTTGAGAAGGATCTGAGCTATCCAGGTTTGGCCTAGGGCCCAATCCAGGAGCGGCGTCTGCAACTGCCCTGTTGCCTGATCTGGCAATGGAGGATGCCAGCCTGGAAGCAGGGACAGCAGCTGATGGAGCAGCTACTGCAGCAGCTTCAGCAGATGAGTCAGGCCTGGCAGGCGCTGCAGCAGAGTCTGGCTGAGCAGCTGCGTCTGAAGCTGCCGCAGCTGCCCTGGCCTTTTCAGCTTTCTTCTCTGCCTGCACATCAATGTCACAGATTAGTCATAGCCAAGCATATTGATCAGTGAAAGACATGACCATACGGCTCTTGTCTCTGACACACGCATTGGGACAAATTGCACTGGCTGCACAGGTGCATGAGGAACAACAAGCCAGGTGATGCATTCACCAGCTATCAGTTCAGCCGCAAGCACTGTCACAAATTGCAACCATATACACTTTGCAAGGGCAACATTGACCCATGTTGCAATTGCAGTAAAATGCATTCAGTGATATCTTGAACTCTGGTTGTCAGTGCGCACAACGCACCTTGGCCTTCTCCTTGTCAGGGTCCTTGTCTTTCTTCTCCTTCTTCTCCTTTTTGTCCTTCTTCTTATGCTCTTTGTCCCTGTGCTCCCTCTTCCTCTTGTGCCCCTTCTTGCTTTCTTTGCCATCAGAGTCATCCTGCAACAGCGCCTTGTCATCAGTACTTGGTCATGATTGCCAGATGATCTGCATGACTGGCTCCTGTACCACTGACCAGTGGAAAACAAGCGACAATGGCAGCAGCAAAACAGACAGGTGAACTCTGAGTCTACCTCAAGCATACCCTTGGACCAATGGGCATATTGGGCGTGAGTGTATGTCATTCAGAGTATTACAAAGGGCAGAGTATGCTTGGCATCAAGGGAGAGGACCAGTGGTACAGCCCAATGGCTCTGCAGTCTTTGAGTCACAGCGTAGGTCATTTTCACAAGGCACACCAGACTGAATGCCAACTGACAAACATTGTGTTTTGATGTTGGGACTTGCCTTGGCATCTTGTCCCTCAGGGCTGCCAGGCTGCAAGCTAGCCGCAGACTTCTGGGGGCTAGCAAGAGATGCTTCTGCGGGCGCATGAGAGGGTCCAGCGGCCTCAACACCATTCTGCGCAGCAGTAGTCCCTGCAGTAGCACAGAATCACTCAAGGACTGTATCGCACAAGCCCAGGAGATCCCATTGCAGGCGCCTTGGGAGGTCCAGCAGCCTCGACGGCCTCAACACCATTCTGTGCAGCAGTAGACCCTGCAACTGCACTGGTCAAGGACATCAAACAAGCCCAGGAAACAACATCAAAACAGTTGAGCTTGGTGGAGAGATCCCTCTGCAGCTGCCTCAGAGGGTCCAGCAGCCTGAACACTGTTCTGTGCAGCAGAAGTCCCTTCACTTGCAATGCACCTGGTCACTGAGTCTCTCGCAGAGCCCCTGCACCTGAGGAAAGTCTGACTGGTGCTTATGGGACCAATAGTCACATCAGCTTGCATGACCTGCTATGTACGGGCTGAAGATGCACTTGTCATGCAGTGCTGTGGGCTTAGGTGTCAAATGCAGTGCATGCTGACAACCATGCTGTGCATTGCAGCTTGGAATGTTGTCTAGAGTGCATTTGGTGCGTGATGCTCGCCTGCAGGCTGTGGCTCTGCAGCTGCTCCTGCTGCCTCTACCTCCCCATCCTCTTGTTCTTCAGGTACAGCAGGCTTTGCTTCAGCAGCTTTCCTTTCACCAGACCTGGAATCCGCTGGCACACTTTGGGAGCAGAGCTACAGTGTTGCTATACATGATTACAAGCCAGATCCAAGGCTTGATGATAGGCAGCGCATTTGAAAGCTGGAAGACTTATTTGCGACAAGCTCACATGGGCAACATGGACAGGATGCGCTGCTTTGGTCAGTCAATGTATGTGCATGTACATTGGCATATGGGCGTCAAGCCCAGGCAATGTTGCTAGCAATGCAGGAATGCACACAAACATTGAACATTGAAAACAGATGCCTTTGATGAGAGGCTTTGATGAGTGCAATCGAGCTAGATCATGCATACCTAGAAGCACTGGGCTTTCTGTCTGTGCGC
Organism: Trebouxia sp. TZW2008; assembly: GCA_002118135.1. Lineage (NCBI taxonomy): Eukaryota > Viridiplantae > Chlorophyta > Trebouxiophyceae > Trebouxiales > Trebouxiaceae > Trebouxia > Trebouxia sp. TZW2008. The sequence goes on from BDIU01000374.1 coordinate 91,276, forward strand.
CGTGCATCTGAGTTCCTCTCTTGTGATTTCTCAGCATCTGTTGGTGCAGCACTTCTGCTGTCCCTGTGACCTGCCTCCCGAGTTGACTCATGGCGGCGGTGTGAGTCACGCTCTGCATGCTTGGCTTCAGGCTCTGCACGCACAGCATGCCTTCTGTCTGACTCGCTACGCTGACTTTCCCGCGTTGTATGCCTCCTCTCTGACTCATCCCTGTGGCTGTCACGCTGTGCATGCTGTGGATGCTTTGCCTCATCTGCCTGAGAGACATCAGACCGTGTCCGCTGCCGTTCATCTTCCCTGATCTTTGCATCACGTGGCTCATGTCTGCTGTCAGAGGGCTTGGGGTTGTCCCTTGACGTCCTGCGGGGTTCATCTGGTTTTGATGAGGACCTGTCCTCTTGACGACTGCCAGATGTGCGGCTGGCAATGATCTCCACTGCTGACACTGCTGGTGCTTCTGCTTTGATTGGATTCCAGGATATGGGCTTGCGCTGCAGGAAAAAGGTCATATGTGTGGGTGACAGGCGCAGCGCTTGCATGCAATGATGACAGCCCACAGCAGCACAACTTGCACTCTTTTGACATGCGCGGGGGCCCAGCCAGGTGTGCGCTGGGTATTGGTACATTGTGTATGGCTTGTTGATTTGCATAGCTTGCATGCATATGCTTGTCACGATACTGCACACAAAGCCAACAGCTGTTCCCAATCTGTTCATATGTTACCAGTTGTAATCAATTTCTCCATAAATGCAAAGTCAAACCAATTTTTGTGGAGTCTGTTCAGCCTTCTGAGTTCCAAATGCTACCGCTTGGTTTGTGTCACGCCTTTTGTGAAGAACAAGAGCACTGATTGCCATACCTTGGGCCTTTTGGGTTCCTGCTCTTCACCAGCCTCCCTGCTACCCTGTGCTTGGTCACCTGCTGCTCTTCCCTCTTGCTCACCCTCACGAGCTCTCTTGCCAGCACGGGCAGTCTGCTCAGGGCGTTCAGAGGGCTGTTTGGCATCGGCCCCTGAGGGCGTACCTGCAGCAGCCCCTGAAGCCTGTTCTGAGGTGGCCTTTTGGGACTTGCCGGAAGCAGCCCCTGAGGGCTTGTCTGCAACAGCCCTTGCTGACTGCTCGGGGTCAGCTCTGGAAGGTTTGTCCGCAGCAGCAGCGGAGTCAGCCTTTGCAGAGGGCGTGAACTCTGCAGCATCTGCTCGCAACTGGGTTTGGTTGCCTGCATGGTTGAAAGCTACTGTTATCATTGGCATTGGCACATGTGCACAGGCGGCATGAACACATGTTGGCGCTGGTTGCAGAAGCAAAACGCCTTTGCACAGCATCATGCTCTATATGCCTGTGCTATTGCTTGACAGATGCTTTCAAACTGTCAAGGACAATGAACTCATTTCAATATGCACTAAGTAGCACCTGCAACACTCCTCATGTGTGTCAAGTCACTATCGCTGCCTTCTCGCAACATCAAGCACAGACATGGACAAACACTGCAATATTGCAGCAATGGGCTGTAGGCAAAGGTTGCATACCAGCCGTGGCACTCCCTGGGTGCTGGCACTCAGCTTGAATTTTGAGCAAAGCCAACAATGCAGCTATGACTAGCAGGCAAGATGTGCATGCAGGCAGCAGTGTCACTTCTGGTGGTAGGCCTGGGGGTGCTGGCGCTCAGTCCAAACAGTATGCAAAAAGCCAACAATGCAGGTGCAACAGGCAACAGGTGCATACTAGCAGCAGCAGCAGCAGCAGCAGCAACAGCACTCCATGTCTTGGGCTCTGGGGTGCTGGCGCTCAGTCCAAATCTTGGAAAAAATCAACAATGCAGGTGCAATAGGCACAAGGTGCATACCAGCAGCAGCAGCAGCAGCACTCCAAGTGGTGGGCCTTGGGGGTGCTGGCGCTCACTTTAGATGTTATGCAAAAAGTCAACAATGCAGGTGCAACAGGCAAAAGGTGCGTACCAGCAGCAGCAGCAGCAGCAGCAGCACTACTAGGGCCTGAGGGCGCTGGCGCTCAGTTCAAAGCTTATGCAACAAATCAAGAATGCAGGTGCACCAGGCAAAAGGTGCATACCAGCAGCAGCAGCAGCAGCACTCCTAGTGGTGGGCCTTGGGGTGCTGGTGGAGGCCCTGGCAGCTTCAGCCTGAGGGGCAGCTGCTGCATCAGTCTTTGCTGCTTTTGTGCCCCTGCACCATCCGACCCACAAGGAGTTGAGTGGAGACCACACAGACTCAACAAGCACTGAACAAACACAGCAGCCGAGCCAAAGATAGCAACTTTACAACCTCAGCAAGCACACCAAAATGGCCAATACAACGTGCTCAGATGATGCAGAACAAACTACGTATCAATCTGGTGCATCTGCAACATGCTGGTGTAGACTGCTGCGAGCAGAACATACACACGCACCTTTCCTTGCGCTGTTAACGTGTCAGAACATGCTTATCTGTGAAAGGGGCACATCCTGCTGCTAGAAGACTTGCAACTACATCTTGGCCCAGGTATATAAAAACCCTGTTGATACATAGCTTGAGTGGCGCAACCATCCTGAAAACAGCTTTTATAGATGTATTTGAGTGTTGCTTGAGCTACCTAGGGTCTGCTGCTGCAGGGTCAGCCCGCCTCTTGTTCCCACTAGCAGGGGCTGTCCCATTGGGAGTGGCACCCTTCCCATCAGAAGGAGCAGCCTTCCCATCGACTGCTGCCTTTTGCCCTGGGGGAGATCCGCCCTTCCTAGCCCCTTCAGCAGCCTGGCTCTTCAGGGCAGCAGCCCTCAGGTCTGGCAGCTGTTTGTCATCAGCTGCCTTGCTTGCTGCTGATGTCGTACGGGAGCTGTCCCTTGACACCCCTCTCTCCCCATTCTCTCTAACACCCCTGCTGGCGGGTTCCCGATGGCTACTTCTAGCTGCTGCTTCCCTACCAGCAGGCTCCTTGCTTTCCCTGCGGTGATCTGTACTATCCAGGGCAGCAGCATCCTTAGAGCCCCTGTGGGCAGGGGCAGTTTGGGCAGCCGGCTCTTTAGCGGTTCTGCCATTGGCAGATGCTCTCACAGTGCCCTCCTTACTTGACTTGGGTGCCCCCGCAGCTCCATTGGCTGTCTTGCCAGCAGCACTGGAAGTTGCTGAAGCACCCTCAGCAGCAGCTGCTGTAGAGGCTGCTTTGGCAGGTGCAGAAGAAGCTGCAAGCCTTGAAGCAGCTGCTGCAGGAGCTACTGGCAGAGGTGCTGCAGAAGGTGGGCGGCCCTGAGGTGGTGGTTTAGTGTCCTTCGGAGTTGGTCTGCTGGCGTACTGAGGATCCCATTTCTGCCGCTCAAACAGCCTGCAGCAGATTTGGCAAACAAGATCAACAATTCTAGGAACAGAAAGTCGGCTTTCGAAATGAGTTGCAGGAAGTAGATGAGGCTTTTGCGCAGTAAAATCTGCTGATCTTGAACATCAGCTGAGCTGACACAGCATGACATGCCCTGATCATAAAGAAGAACAAGAGAAAGAAGAGGAAGACCCGTCCTTAGATGCTTGCTGGATGCAGCATGGCATGTCTGGCTGATGCTACCAGCTGCTGACATCACCAGACAGGGTGTTGCTATTAAGGATAGGGTTACAAGCTGCAGGTTGAACGCATGCTCGGTACGAGCCTCAGCCATGTGTTGTGCATTTGTAAGCACAAGGATGTGTAACACCATGTGCAACTGTTTGCAGAGGGCGCAACACAATGAGTCAACACCCATGAAACTGCCACTCAGCGCTTCTGGGCTAACTCAGATACAAAGTCATGAAAGGAAAACATGTTGAGCATCGCCAAAGACATCAGTACTGCCAAAGACATCAGTACTGCCTACAGTCAGCTGACCTGGCCTATGTCAATTTCGACAGGGTGGTGCTTGTGAAGAATCCGCCAAGGACAAGACTCATAAATATGGCAAATGACCCCAGTGAGACTGCAGCCTATCAAACCATCATTAATGTTCCACAAAATGTGGAAACGCACAACGTCACCAGCAACATGCTCACCTGATAGCAGGCACCGCAGTTGAGGTGCCAGAGTCAAACTTGACATTGCTCTGAATGGTGTTGTTGAGGTCATTGTGGCAGCGGATGGCCAAGTTGAAAAGGGGCACAGGCTGCTCTGTGAAGTTGCCATGGGAGTCCTGGGGGGGTTGCAGGCGGGTGTAGATGGACCGCAGGGGTGGGGTCAATGATTTGGCATGCTGCAGAATCATTGGGAACACCTGCATCAGCATAGAGGGTTGAAAAGGGGCACATGCTGCTCTGTGAAGCTCCCATGGGAGTCCTGGGGGGGTTGCAGGCGGGTGTAGATGGACCTCAGGGGTGGGGTCAGCGATTTGGCATGCCGCAGAATCATTGGGAACACCTACATCAGCACAGATAGAGATTCCTTGCCTTTGCTCATCAGCATACAAGTTCAGCTGGACCTTCAAGAACATGAGCAGAAATAATCAGGGATGAAGATTGCAAAATTTGTATGAACAACCATGATCTTCAACCATGGCCACACATAACTAGCGCTCAAGCTGGACAGTGCAAGTGTGAACATTGTATAGCGCAGTTTGTGCATAGACTCACCGTCTTGGTCTTGTTGAGCACCAGCATGGCATTCACAGCAGCCCGCAAGTTGGTATTGGCTTTCTCATTGGCCTTGAAGATAGCCACAAGCTTATTGGCCACATCAGACTGGAGGCCCCTGGCAAACTCATTGTAGTTGTGCTTGGTGGCCTGTTTGCCGGCGCCCACAAAAAAGATGGCGTCCATTCTGAAGCCCTGCCTGGGGAGCATCCTCTCCAGATCGTCTTGGTTCAACTGCAAGAAGCAACAAAACAACCGATTTACAGCATGCTGATGTGTTGTTGGTATGCATGAAACGCACAAATGTCCCTCCAAGTGGCTGGCATCCATTCTGCCTGGGGAGCATCCTTTCCAGATCATCTTGGTTCAACTGCATTGATTTACATCACCAGATATCTTACAATTCAGACTTGATGGCACGCTCACATGTTATTGTTATGCATGAAATGGGCAAGAAGCCCTATAAGCGCTGGCGTACGTATGGAAGGCCCTGCCTGAACAGCTCGCTAAATCATCCTGATTCAGCTGCAAGACAATCTCGACTTTACAGCAAGCTCAAGTGCATGAGCACATGTGATGTGTATGCTGCACTTCTAGAAGTCCATTTCTACACACAGGAACTCTGCCAAATGACATGTGGAGACCAGTTGGCTGCAAATTGTGCTTGTGCAGAAACCCAAGACACAGAGCGATGCTATCATGTCAAACACAAACGGTGAGACTACAATGGCATGCCTGTTTTGGACTCTGTTGTGATGCAATACAAAGTCTGAACTGAGTTTTGAGCAATGGCAAGAGTGGCTTACCCACCAAACCTGGATGCATCGCAGCACCTCCCGGAAGAAGATGCCAAAGTTGTCAGCTTCACGCTCTGTCATGGTAAACAGCAGAGTCAGCCCAATTGGTACCAGCTGCATAGCACACACTAGCTGTCAGACATGCAAAACATCATAGCATTACATACGCATTGCACACCTATTGACAGGACATAGGATTGACGGTTGCGCATCATAGCTTTGACGACGTGTATGCAAGACAATGACACCTTGCTGCACAGCATCAAGCTGACACGAGGTATGCAAGACATTGGAGCAACAGCCGCACACCGTGCAATTGCAACCATACAGATGCTCACAGCTGCATACTACATGCTTGATGCTGGGCATGCAAAACAGATATGCAAACAGCTGCACACCAAAAAATTGACATGGGCCATGCAAGGTAGAGATGCAAACAGCAGCACATTACACACACATGAAGTGTCAGGCATGCAAAACCTTGGTGCCTTGCAAACCGTAAACCTGTTGTCAAGCCAGCTACAGCATCTCTGCATTTGTGGGCTGTCAGGGATCGCTTCTGACTTACCATTTGACAACAGCGCATGAAGCTGAAGGAGGGCGTGTCTTCAAGGGCCGGACAGCGAGTGGAGGCAGCACAGTATGTGGGATCTTGAGGAGTGAAAGTGAAGCAGAGCAGCAACCACATCCAGGGGAAGGGCAGAGAAGCAGGTACCCACCATTTGACAACAGCGCATGAAGCTGAAGTAGGGTGTGTCTTCAAGAGCCAGGTGGCGAATGAAGGCTGCGCAGTACATGGCATCTTCAGGAGTAAGAATACAGCGAGGCAGCAAGCAATGGCTGATGAAGACTGGGATAGTCTCCTTGTGATCAGCATCTGCTAGCAGATGGTCTTTCCACTGCCTGAACAGCTTCCTGCTGTCTCTCCAGCGCTCCTCAACCTTTGCCTTCTCACGCTCCAAGAGCTTGACTTGATCCTGAACAAAAGCAGAGCAGTCAGGCGCACAGGTCAGAGTTTCTGATACTTCCCTTGTGGCAACAGACCCTCCTTGCAATGCCTGAATTTCAAGTTGTCCCTCCAGTGCTCCTTAACCCTTGCCTTTTCACGCTCCAAAAGTTTGACTTCATCCTGAACAGAAAGCAAGACAGTCAGACGCACAAGCCAGAGTGTCTGATATGTTTGTGTGGCAACAGATGCTCCTTCCACTGCCTGAACAGCTGCATGCTCCTAAAACTTTGTGACTCTCACGCTCCAAACACTTGACTTGGTCCTGAACATGAATGGAACAGTCAGGCAGACAAGTGCAGGCTAAGACAGTCTTTGTGTGGTCAGCATTTATCAGCAGATGGTCGATCCACTGCCTGAACAGCTTCGCGCTGTACCTCCGGCGCTCCTCACGCTCTGCCTTCTCATGGTCCAAGAGCTTGGCTTGATTGCGGCCCGGGAAACAACAGTCAAACAATCATGATAGGCTGGCTAAGGTGGTCTTGTTGTGGTCAGCAATGATGATCAGGCTACTGTTTTGCCGCCTGAAAAGACTCATGGTGATTCACATAAGATAATGCTGTGCAATGAAGTCTGTGAAACACCCATAGATGTTGGGGTTGGGCTGGCAGAAGTGTCATTACATTGTTGAGACAGGCCTGACACAGAGATTTCAGCCCAAAGGGCCCTCAATGTGACCACCATCTGCTATGGCCTGACTGTTGCGCTGTGTATATGTGACAATGCTGACAACAGCTGACAGTAGCAGACAATAGCAGGCATAACAGCGCATTACACAACACCTTGAGCGCCTCATGCTTTCTGATCCAGTGCTTTTGCGCCAGCTTGCGGTCATCAGAGTTCTCTATGAACTTGAGGTTGGGTCGCATGTACCCCCGCTCAATCTGGGGGGGCTCACCACAGGCAGTGTGCTCCTGCAATGCTTCTGCTTGCTCACGCTGCAGCAGCTTGATCTGCTTGTCATACCTGCACAGCATTGCTGACAGTCAATAGGCTGGAACTCTGCTGCAAGGACTCAGTAAACATTGCACTCCATCTGAGAGGGATCACCACAGGCAGTATGCTCCTGCCAAGCTTTGGCTTGCTCTCGCTGCAGCAGCTTGCTATGCTTACCATACCTGCACATTACACATCACATCTGATGGACTAAGTTTGCAAGAGTTACACAGGTGATATCACGTTCTATGTCTGACTCAGAGACTGCAGCGCAGGTAGCATGCTCCTGCAAAGCTTCTGCTTGCTCACGCTGCAACAGCTTGATATGTTTGTTGTATTTGCGCCGCAATGACACAGTCAGGGAGCTGAAATGTGTGAGTCACAGTCAGTATATGATCCAACTGGGGGAGCTGACCACAGGCAGCCTGCTCCTGTAAAGCCTCTGCCTGTTCATGCTGCAAAAGCTTGATCTGCTTGTCATATATGCATGTAAATGATCACAGTCAAGGTTGGAACTGTGAGAATCCACACCATAAGCATTGCGCTCCATCTGCTTGTCGTACTTGCACAGCATTTATGACAATCAAGACCTTGACAATCTCGTGAGAGGTTGAGTTAAGCGCTTTCTCTTGAGGCTGCAGTCCAATCAGCACACTCCTGCAAGGCCTCAGCAGCTTGATATGCACATTGTGCTGTCAAACGTCACAATTCTGCTTGTTGGCTGTCCAAGCAGCATATCAGACTGGTGAAATCATGCGCTGGAGAGTCATGCAAGGCGTGTATGGCACTCTTGTGCTTGTATGTTGGGCAGAAGGTCAGGCAGATCAGCGCGCCGCATCACACAATACAAGGCGTGCGTGGCCCTCAAAATGTTGACATGTAAGACATGTCAGCACGAAATTATCCTAAGATTTGATAGATAACAATCTAACAGCAACTTAAAGGTGCTGACTTACTCAGGGCCAGCATTGCAGATGTCTGCGTAGGTGAGTCTCCAGAAAAGAAGGTAGAAGGGCTTGGTGAGGCCCTTCTTGTCTGCTGGCAGCACTGCATCCACTGCTTCTACCAGGTGACTCCACCGCACCTCCCCAAAGGCTGTGTCTGCACCAGTCCACAACAAAATGCTCAGATTGGCATCTTGCAATGCTCAAGTGGAGATGCAGTTGAAATGACTTTGCTGCAGATGACACAGCCATCCAGCACCACCACACAGGGTGTGTCTGCAGCGTGATGTGCATTGTGATATTGTACCGGTCAGCAGGGTCCTGAGGTGCAAGGTCACTGTGGCCTTTTGCTAAGGCAAAGCTGCTCTGTCATGATGAGAGCAAGGTTATGCATCTGAAGTGTGACACCACCTGATGCTGAGCCAAGAGAGTACAGCTGGTCACCGTCAGAAGCACAACGCAAACAATCCTGAGTGCTGCAGCAGTGTCTGCAATTCCTCTGGCTTGCAACTGCTGTAGGGCTGACAAGCGGCAATATGCAACAGCAAGGCACAGTCCATAAGACATTATTGACTCAATGCCCAGGCAGCAGAGCTCTGCATTTTGCTGCTTGCCTATGCTATGACTCAATTATACTGAGAAAGTTACTGCTACAAGGAGAATGCTGCAGAACTTGTATAGCTAAGCTGCTAAGAGCACGAGTTGCAATTTGTCATGTTGAGCCCTTCTAGCACAAGGAGTTGCTCACAGAATGCAGGGAAGAAAACACTGCTTACCCTCCTCAACCTCCATTGGGGCCACTTCCATTCCATCAGGAATTTCCCCATCCTCTTCATCCTTGGGAGTTGGAGGCTTTGGGAAAGGCACTCTGGACAGAACAGGGCGGTACAGCAGGAATGCAATCTCTGGCTCTAGACCAAACTTGTCAGGGCTGAGCAGACTGGCAAGGGGTGGCATCATCTGCTGATATTTGCTCTTGTCAATGGCAAACTTCAAGAAGTCGGCATACTGCACACGAACACAATTGCCTAGTCAGCACAGGGTGGTACAACAGGAAAGCGATTTCTGGCTCTAGACTAAAACTGTCGGGGTCAAGATGCCGGCAAGGACTCCAAAGAATGGCAAGCAGCGGCATCATCTTTAAGTGTCTGCCCTTGTCGATGGCAAAGTTCAAGAAGTCGGCGTACTACACACAAGCACATCAGAGTGCAATTGCTTCCCGACTACGAGCTCACAATTTCTCAGGTTCAGTTGATCAACGCAAGGCGGCATCATCTTCTAATATTTGCCAGTGTCAATGGCAAACTTCAAGAAGTCTGCGTACTGCACACAAGCAAAACAAAATGTTCAGCAGAACGTTATGCCATCGCTTCACGCTGACATGCTCTCTGTTTATTTGTGTCCTGTAGCGTCAAATGCAAGCGCTTGTGCGCCTTTGCTGGTGAGCTGCATGCATCTGGTGCCATCTGCAGTTGAGACTGCTCTGCCCTAGCTCTGCATTTGATAAAAGGACACTTTTTCAGGAAGAATTTCGAAAATATTTGATGTGTGCACAGTGAGACATGATTTTGACAAATACAAATAGCCAAAAAGAGGTCTTGCAGCTATGGTGTGGGTCCAAGTGCAGGACCGCCAACACCTCAACAGCAGCTTTCTCACATCAGTTTGCCGTTGGCAAGGTGAGCTGTCGTTGACAACCCTGGTGCAGTCCTCTTTTCTAAGTTCTACAGGAGCTTACTTGCAGCAATGTGCGATTGGCGTGATCATAGCGGTCACTGACAACCCTGATGCGGTCCTCTGGCTTCAGCCTGGCTTCCACACTGCCTACGCCCCTGTCCTGCCCAATGATGCGCAAGCTACGGTTCTGAGCCAGCAGCACAAACAGGGGGACTGCCAGGGGAAACCCACACTCCGTCTGCACAACATAAACTTGCTCAGGACATGCTAGATGGAGTAAGAAATTGTGCGCAGGACCCCATCAGCTCCTTTTGCACAAATCAAACTTGCTAAAGGCATGCTGTTTGATGCAATGGGGCTTTGGATAGGGACTGGAAAAGATGATGAGCATACAAATTATACAGGACTGACAGCTGGATCAGGCAATCAGCGCCCACCCTGGCTGTCTTGCTGGCCCCGCACTTCCTCGGTAACGATCCAGCACAGACAAGCACAACGCATTCACAGCGCAGACAGGTACAGCATAGGACTGACACACCATGGTGAGAAAGCGTAGATGAGGGGGTCAGCACAGCCAGGTACATTCCTGACAGAAACAACACAGACAGATGCAGAACCAACAGGTTCAGCACAGACACATACGGCAGAGTTACAGCAGGAGACTGATACACCGCTGCGAGGGCATAAACAAGGCAGTCAGCAAACGCCTGGCTGTCTTGTTGACCAGTCGCACTCCCTTGTTGATGATCTACACAATCACAGACTCAGACACAATATTTCTACAGCACAGACAGATACAATAAGGATACAACACAGACAGATACAGCACAGGAATGGCATACCATGGTAAGAGCGTGAATGAGGCGGTCAGCGCCTGCCCTGGCTATCCTGCTAGCCAAACGCACTTCCTTGTTGATGATCTTGACAGTTCTGAGGATCTCACCGCCCGCCAAGGCCAACAGCTCGGTGTCACCAACATCTTCCAAGACATGCACTCCCTGTGTCAAAAACATTAACGAGTCATATACAAGCCTGGATGCAGCATATGACTAGTCTCATTCAAAGGAGCCATGTGGGTTGGACAGGCAGTCAAGCATTGCAGACAATGTAAGGGCAGGGAGGTGCGCAGCAAGCACTGCATGATATAAAGTGCAAGAATCACACGGCATGCACAAGCGAACATAGTTAAGCACTGCTTGAGCAGTATTAGAAACTGCAGAGCTTCAGCAGAGAATTCAAAAAGTCAGCTGGTGCTCGACGCTACTGTATCAGCATGCTTGCAACATGCTACAGAGTAGCACACTGTCTTTGATTTGTGGACCACTGATGTGAGAAGCTTACCGCCACTATGTCCATCAGGTCTCCAAGAAGGACAAACACCTCATTGTGGCTCTTCAACCCAGCATTGTACACCAACTGCACCACACTGCTCAAGTGAGAACTGCTGTTGCACAGTCACGCTCAAAGAATGCAGCGCCACATTGCTCACATCAGAGCTGCTGCTGCAAGCATGGCATCAATGTATTGCATCTTGATGCTGCCACATAAGCACCATACGTACACACATGTCAAGAGGGTGCTTCTTCGTCGCAGCGTGGTCAGAAGGGACACAGCCAATGCAAGCGCCAGGCATGGTGGTGAGCTGCGGCATTATAACAAAAGCCGCAATCGTACCGGCATGTTCAGCTTGCATTGCAATGAGCAACAACAGTGGACAGCAGTAGGCAACACAGTCAGTAGCATTTTAGATCCATTGCACACACAGTGCAGTGCAGTACAATCACCTGAAAAGCGGCAGACAGCACAGTCAATAGAATTCTGGACTCATTACACATATAGTGCAGTACAGTCACCTGAAGCAGCGCATGCAGATCGATGCCAGCGCCGCTTTGGTTCTTGCCATCACGCGTCAGCTTTCTTGCCACCAGGGCAACAAAGCGGGAGGCATTGGCAAGGGGGTCTGAGACCAATACATTGTCAGGCTTGTATCTGCACAACACCAAAATGAATACATGTCACCTTTCTTACTAAGGCAACAAAGCAGGAGGCATGGGCAATAGGTTTGGAGACAAGCACATTGTCAGGCTTGTACCTGCCAGCAACAAAATGCACACAAAGGTTTCTTCACCATCGATGTTCAGTGCAAGGGGTTTAGGTTAGCACAGGACCAAAATGGTTGGTGACACTTGATTGCTCCAGTACAGACTCAGCTGGGCCTGCTGAGCCTGGCTAGCATGCGATTTGCATGAGATGAAAATGTGTACAAGCCAGACCATCGTGTTGCATGTGCTGCGGTCAAGCCATGGCAGCGCATCAACTCAAGGACAGCAGCGATCGAGCAGCTGATCAACACGAAGCACATCAAGAGGGATCTGTGGCAAGCGCTCACAGTGCTGGACTTGCATATCAGTGACCACTGAGCCCAGTCTACAGCCGCAGTTATGCTAACAGCAAACAGCACAATCTTGGCAATGTGTACAAATATTGACCATTCCCACAGCATGCTGATGACCATAAGGCAAAGGAGAATCTAGCCGAACCTCATGCATGCCGCTCACCCGGCAACGTCAAGCTCACCTAGTCTTACTGCATGCTGTTCACCCGGCAACGTCAAGCTCACCTAGTCTTACTGACAGTAAAGGTTCTGATGACTCGGAAGGTGATGGCGTCCAGAACAATGTCAGGCAAGTCGCCCATGGCATCTGTCAGGCTCTCAATGTGGGTGCCATTGTTCTGAGCCTGCAGCAGGTGAGGCACATGATTCAACAGATATCCTTCGAATTTATGCCAGCACTTTGTGTCTAGAAGCCAAGACTGCTTTCAAATGAAGCAGTGTCAGCAGTATCAGCTGTGACTTGTGTTATTGCCACAGCAAAGGCTTGTGGATGCCCATGGCTCAAAGCGCCTCAGCATTACACATGAATACCGAGATGAAATTGAGCACATGCCATGGATGTGGAGGCTGATTGCTTGCCTGAGCCAAAATGACAGCAGCATGTTGGAGTATTTGTCACGCTGTAGCATATGACACAGCGAACAAGTGTGCTGAGCAGGCCAACAGTGTCTCTTTGCATTGTGCTGTCAAGCAAACTTTCTTCTGCTGTGCAGCTGACAGTACGCACTTGCAGACAGCCAATGTGTGCAGCTGGTACACCACAAGCATGTACAGGCAGCAAGTGCAGCTGATGCACAAGATGCGCATAGAGATAGGGAATGCAGCAAGACAAAAGTAGGCACTCACATAGCTGACAAGGTACTCTGCCACAGTGACAGGGTTGGAGTGGGACACTTTGGCCAAATTTCTGATCAGGCCCTTCGTTTGCTTGTCTTTCTCCTTCTTGTTGGCAGCAGTCTCTATCCTGTCTGGGTCCTTGTCAAAGGTCATGCGCCCAGCAATGCGCTTGGCCAACCTGTACACTGAGTCTGCGCCTGCCTTCAGGCAAACCAGGTCAAGGCTACCCATGTCAGCAGAGCCCAACAGTGCCTGCGGAAGGAGTCAGTCAAGGAGTAGTTTAGGTTATTGGAACAAGAATTGCTGCCTGGAGAGACAGACCCAGAGGAAGCAGGTGGAAGATTGCAAGCTTGCTCTGGGTGTTTGCCATTTGCATGTGTGTAGGGGTACACTACAGTGCACCCCAATTCAGGCTACGCAAACTATATGGACCAAACCAAAACCAGAATGACAATCACACAGCCTAGGCCGTCGCTGCCAAGGTGGCAAGGCAGTCATGCTGTAGCTTGATCTGTTACAAGCACATTTGCCATGGATGAGGCATTTCTGGTGATTTTCAGAGCTTGGGTGTTGTGTTGTCCTGCTGTGTGTTGAACAATGGTTAGACGCAGCCCCAAATTGACAAGGCAACCGCTGCACCAGCTCAACAGCCAGCAGCAGATATTGCTGCTGAGGAAGCTGCGTTTTGGGACTTGAATGTTGAAGCCCAATCTGATCAGCAGGCAACAGCAAGCATTGTTGCTGGACAAGCTGCGGAAGCAGCTGTTGCAGTGGCAACATTGTCAAGGGGACCGCTGTCCATGCTACAACGATTCGTGTTGATGGCGCCACACTCATGTGCGCCTGTTGCCTACTTCCCAGACCAATAGCTAGAACTGGAGCTGGCTGGATGAGTCGTGGTGACTTCCAGCAGAGCACGCTTGGCGTTCAATCAGAAATCAGGCTTGCTGTGCCAGACCTATGTCATTGCTTCATACAGGGCAAGGGTGACAAGCTCCATACGAGCAAGTTCGTGTCTGATTTGCTTTGCTGACATGACTGGCTGCAACTTCTTACAAAAGGATCAAAGAACAATGTGGTCAAAGGGATGCCTGATGTCAGCTAGAGACTAGCTCACCGAGACATCCTTGTACAGTGCAAAGCGCCTACTGTAGGGCAGCAGCTCCAGAAGCAGCCACAGCTCTGCTGCCAAGAAGGGGTTGGGGCTCATCAATGCCAGGCCGGGAAAGATCCTTCGCACTAGCTCATCACACACCTGCAAAGTTTGCCACTCGCATTGCAGATGCCACGCAGATATGTTAACGGTCAATGGGCAGCAAGGTTTGTCAGCCTTGTCATGCACATTAAGCCACCGTTGCTGCAAGTGCCATGCAGATATAGCACAGCCAAGCAATCAGCGGCATTGCTTGCGATGCAGAAAGGCTGCTCCCTTGTCAAGACTGTTCAAAGAAGACTTTGGATTGTATACTGTGCATTGATGGCAAATACAAAGAGCCAGTGGGAGATTGAGATGCATGTGCATGGCAGTGTCACAATCACAGCAGGACAGGCCTGGATGGTACTGTCATGACCACATGACACAATCAGGTGATTGCACATTGCATGACAGGATCAAACTGGATTTACAGCCGGCAGGACAGGTGCACATGTTGCTGAAACCAGGACTCAATGAATGCAAGTGATATCGTACATGTTGCATGTCAGAACCATGGCACACCTTAGCGACAGCAGCCTCTGTTGGGTCCTCAGCTTCATCAGCTTTCTGACTGTGATGCTGATGGTGCATGAGAAACTGCTTCCAATGGCGCACAAGCCTGACCCACAGTTCATTTGAGGCACTGAAGGACAAGCCCATCCTGTCCAGCATCTGCTCAGCTTCAGGCTGAATGACGGGCAGGGGCACTTCTTCTGCCTGTATCCCACAGATTGCAGATGTCATGATGCCCATGTACGATACAACAGTTTGAGGCACCCAAGCACAAGGCACGGCAGGCATGAATCAGGTGCACATGTCACGAGGTGCATGTGCTGTGATACTCATTGGGTTTGAGCTTTGATGTCGCGAAAAGACACATGTTAGAGGCAATGGCTGCAAGCATGCGGTGCCATTGCATGCAACAAACGGCAGCTTGAGCCAGGAAGCGCTTGATGACAATGGTGTCCGGAGGCAAAATGTTTTCAGTGTGAGACATGCACATGAAATAAGCACAGTGAAAATTTGCCTCAGCGCAGGCTTCACAAGTGCAAGGGCAGTATTCCAGCATGGAAGGAAGTCTGTCAATACCTCTGGCTGCCAGTCATGCCAGGTTCGGGTGGCAGGGTCAAGTCCTGCCAGCACCTGGCTGGCCATCCAAGCATTGATGGGGGGATAGTCAGCAGGCTCCATTCCTGTTGCCTTCAGAGCACCATAGATCTGCCAGGCCAGATCCAGTTCCTCCATCTGCAAAGCGACAGTGGCCAACCTCACAGTTGTTGCTAGTTGCAGATACTCAGCATCAGCGTGTGTCCTCAATGTGCAGGACGGCGGCGCCAAAACTGGATGAGCATGCTTTCTGCAGATTCCTCAGCGCGAGAGACTGTCAAGCAGACCTGGATACAGCTGGCTGCATTGCACTTTGCCTGCCTGCTTGCCTGCAAATGGGCCTGTTTGACTAGATGTTTGACTTGTTTGAAGCTGGCGTCAATGCTGGGTGCATCTCTCTCCCATATTGCCTAGGCGTGTTTAACATCATTGACAATCAACATGGCATGGCTCTCCAGCTATCATTCAGCATGCTTCACTTGTTGCTCAATTTCGTGCAAATGTCCAAGGACTTTCGAGGTTCACTGGCAGACTTTGCAGAATCAACAGGGTCTGCCAACGAGCTCCCGGAGTCCTTGGACAATTAGCCAAATCTGAGTCCGCAAGTCTTTGCACTAGACAAAGTCTTTGTTTGGGTTAAGTCGTTTCTGTTTATTTGTGGTGACGCTGATCAGCATTCACCAGGTGCTTGAACATAGCACCTGCAAAATTGAATAAAAAACAGAGTGCAATTGTGCAAGAAGGCCAAGAGACTTCACCTCAAAGGCAATTCGAGCTAGCTCAAGCTTTTGATTCTCTGCCCACAAAGGCTGCAATGCTGTTGTCAGCAACTCCCTGGGGTTCAGCTGGAACTTCTCAGCAGAGATGCCAAAGTCAGATGTGTTGAGCTCAATCTGCAGCAACAGCATGCAGACATGATATTAGACAATGTGTCAGCAGAACATCAGCAGACACATTCAGCAAACAGCTTGGCGCTTGAGGATGTTGTTGGCCTTGCACATGCTCTCAGTCATGCCGCATACATATTAATGGTGCAAGGCCAATTGCCAACACCACAAAGTCCAACTGGTATCACAAAATCTTGATGCAATTGACTGGAGAATGGCGAAAGATGAGCTGTGACCTGTGCAAAGCCAGAAAGTAGACAGATTAGACTTGTATTTTGACTTTCATGGTCTCATTGAGCATGCAGCCATCAATGTGTTCACCATGCAGCAAACATGCTACATGTGTACGGGTTAAGTCCAATTTTGCCAGGCGTTGAGTAAGCACGCAATTTGCTCTGTTGAAGAACGAACGCATACCTGGTCAATGTCCTTATTCAGGTTGTTGCGGGATCTGTAGGCGTTGAGAGCACTGGCCTGAGCAGCTTGCTGAAGCTCCTTGAGGGTGGCGTCTTCAGGAGACAAGTGCACCCACAACCCATTCAGTGTGACTGCCTTTGCCTGCAGCATCCAGGGAATGCATCTCTCAACTGCTGTGCAATTTAGCATGTCTTGTGCATGATTGCGTAAGTTTGACACAATTGCATTGCAAATTTTAAATAGTTTAAAATAGCACAGGACCAAACTGGTTGGGGACAGTTGACTGCTCCAGTACATACCTAGCTGGGCCTGCTGAGCTTGCCTGGTATACGTCTAGAATGGTTGAAGAATGAATTTCTTATGCACCTCATAACCACCAACACCGACAGCAAATGACTGAGCCCTCTTTGTGCTGAGTGCAAAAGTCAGCTGCAGGCAGGTATGCAACCATGCATTCACTTGTTGGTGTCTAGCCGTAAGTGCTAAGGGCGCGGCTGGTGAGCAAAGTGAGCATTGTGCACAGTTGCTTGGTCCACAAGGTGTCAGACAATGGTAGCATGAATGCGTCAGTGTCAACTTATCGCAGCTTGCTTGTGGAAAAGCATACCTTGATCAGTTGCACAGACATTCTGTACAGGTTGTCTGGCGCCACCTCTCCCTCTTTCTGCAAAGCAACGCCAACACTCCTCAGCATGACTGCATGCTAACGCCCAAATGCCTTGCCTTCTATCAAGATGAGGCAATGAGACCATATACAATTGGCCTGCAAATGCAACAGCAAGAAGAAGAGAGGTAGCCAGAGCATAATCTTCTCTGCAGAGCGTCCAGTCAAAGACGCTGTAGGCTGCTGAAAAATCACGCTCAGAGGTCACATGTGCTGTGCTAACTGACATGTGCCGCCTGCATGCACCAACATGCAAAGCAGCAAAAATGATCAAAGCTGGTGTACCTTGTAGAATGCATATATGAAGGCCAATGACGCACTGACTGCCTGCGCCGAGAACAGAGGCAGCAGCTGCAAGTAGGCAAGATTGTCCCATTGGTCCTGGAAGACGTCCAGAACCAAGGCTGCCACTCTATTTGGGTCCAAGTCAAAATAGCCAATCAGCGAGCGGATCTCCATCAACTGTGTCAACGCATAACACAAGTCCTCTCAGCTTTTGACATGCAAAAGTCATGTGCAGTGTGTAAGGTACCAACCAGAGGCAAAGATGTTCTCAGCTGATGAACAACAGTAGGCAAAATTTATGAACATTGGATCCCAGCAAGCTGTTGAGAACTAAGATGGAAACACTGGCACGGAAAGTACGGCACAAGTGTTCCCACAGAGTTGATCTTACTACTTGCCCAGATGCTTTGCAAGATTGCTCACACAAGAGCGTCGCAACGACTACTTATGTTGGTGTCATAAGCAACCAGGAAACAACAGACAGCAAGGGCGTACAATCTGCGGGATGTTGTCTTGTGACGCAGCTGCTGCAGCGCCAAAGCTGTGCAGGCATACTATCATCTTAGAGAAGCCCTCGTTCTCCTCTCTTAGGGCATTGAACCTGCACACAGCAGTTTTTCCATTGGTGTCTTGTGAAGTAGACCACAAGCCATCATATGCCTCAAATGCTGAGTTAAGTGAACCCTTAGGCTGACTACAGCTGAGGTTGTTGTCTGGCATGCTGTGCTGCCAGCTGGGCTGCTGCTGTTGGTCAAAAGCAGTACTGCACAGACAGCAAGTACCAGCAAATTGTTTGGTGTCCTATCACAGGCAAAGCAGTCTGGTTACAGCTCTTGAAAAGCATAGACGCAAAGTCAAATTTGAGCTGCAGAAGCCGATGATTCTATGCGCTCGGGTCATGTCTACTGCCATAATGCTTTTCCAGCCTGCTCAGACTGGAAAAGACTTTGACCCTGCAAGAAAACTGCTGACAGATACAGCATAGTTCAGGCTGTTCTGTACAACACTTCACAAGAGACAAATGACGAGCACTGCGTACTTGTTCAGCTTGTAGAACAAGCTGCCATTGACCTGACCCTCCCTTTTCTTTGTTTCTTGGCCCTGAGGAAGCACCCCCAGGCTTACAAGAAAATGTGCAGGAGCTACCTCATGCAGCTCAGTCTTCCCCACCTGCAACAGCAAAATCAGTGAGCTCTTGATATAAGGACACATGTACAAGACTAATATTCGTTCATTCATTCATTCATTCATTCATTCCTTGCTTCATTCCTTCATTCATTTCATCCTAGACGTACGCTAGACAGGCTCAGCAGGCCCAGCTAGGTATGTACTAGAGCAGTCAACCTAGACCGATCTGATTGGAGACAGGTGATTGCTGTTAAAGAGCAATATTGTTGTGAGGACATTGCGGGGTGGGGTCAGTAACTGCATCTTCACCATGGTGCTGAGTCAGGACAGGGTTGAGGACAGCTCTCTTACAGATCAAGTGCAGTCTTTGCATCAACAAAACACTTCATCCGCCAAGCTTATAGATGCAAGAGACTGAGAATGGCGGTCTATGTGTGGGTCATGCACTAGCTGATGAGATGCTGCATTTGCATTCACACGGAAGCAGCGTCTGCAGTGTCGCTTTGACAATCTACATTTGAGACACCAGGTAGCCTGCACCTACAAAAGTGGCTGCGCATGTTCAAGATTGTGTGTGGATTGCATGTATGTCTTGTATGTGCTGCATGTATGTGCTGTGCTGATGTACTGTATACATGTATGCATCATGCAAAAGAATGATTGAGCATGTTATGAGCAATCACCAGAGACGCTTTCTGCAGATCCTGCACTAGGTCCTTCAGCTTGGTGCACTGCTCCTCCTGGTCGCTGGTTTCCTGAGCAAGTAGCCTGAAAGCCACAGAATGCGCATTGTCGGCATGTGAATGGCTGCTGTGGGGTTCCTGCTGGGGTTTGACTCAGGTTCCCCTGGCGTGGCATTGCCTGCGACGTAGCGCTGACGCCAGGGTCATGCAAATGATGACATTCTTTACAAGGTGGGATGAAGTCTGGCATGGTCTGTAGCTGAAGCTATATCTTATGCTGCTGGGGCCAGTGATGGTTGACAGCTCAATGGCCTGCAACTGCTTGAGTACTGGGACTGCCGACGAGCCTGATGCTGCTGTTGCCTAATGTCTGTGGCAGCAGCTGAGGTGTAAGGGGAAGGTTGTTAAAGCAGACTATACCATATGACTTGAGCCAGGTTCTGCCTAGCCCAGTGGCCTTCTGCATCCACGCCAACAGCCTTGATAGCAATTGGGACCTTGGCTGTGCTGAGCTCTCCCTGAATCAAGGCCTGATACGAGTGAGCGTCAGCAGCAAATAGAGTACCCAGTGAAAGCTCACAAGACAAGCAGGTGATGCTGATTTGCTAGGCTCTGTAGGTTGATAGTGGACACATTGACAGAGGTTGAGCGACGTGCCTTGCCTCAGGTGTACAGGCAATCATGCAACTATCGATTTGCTTGCTGGTGGCCCAAACACACCTTGACTGAAGCAGAGCAAGCTTCATACAGGAACTGCAGCTTGTCTTCAGTTGTGTTGATGCCAGGGATGGTAGCACCAACATCTGACACCACGACCTGCAAGGACTGAAGATCAGAGATGCCATGAAACAAGGGCAGCTGCAAAAACTTCAGCAACAATAGTGCTCTTGCTTATATTCGCGACTATCAGACTGCGGAACGCACCGTGCCATTGTTGAGATTCTCAATCAGCTGCTCTGTTAACAACATGACAGCAGACCTTGGTCACGCAGCCACACAAAGCTGTGCCATCAAAGCGTGTTACGATCTGAGAGGTATGACTTAGGCAGCTGTGCGGGACAGCTGCGGCGTTGCTTTGCTGCTAAGCTCGCAGCAGCTACCGCAGCACCATTCAGCATCGCCTGGTAGCGGCAGAACGACAAGCGGACCCGGCAAGCTGTGCACCCAGTGCAAGATGCATGCTCACGGGACAACGACGGTCAATTAGTGTGACGGTCACCCGTACAGCCGTCATAACGCTGCCCTGACCGTGAGGCAGCTTGAGAGGCAGCTGATCGGAGCCTGAGCATGAGTGCAATGAAAAGATCTGATCCAAAACTGTGCATGCAATGGTCACTGATACAGATACTCTGAAGGTAAAGTTGCCATTATGATGACAGTCTACCACAGTTGTGTCCTTGAACCCCCCATGACGACAGTCTATCAAGGTTGTTTGCTTGTAATACCGTAGTCAAGGCTGACATCACTGACTGACAGCCTCTTCAAGATGCGTAGGAGCATTGTGTGAGTACCATCGCACAGGCAACCTGACAAAGTCAATGTCTGGAAGCACGTCATACCATAGAAAATATGATATAGGTGTCTTCGCCTATCTAGTAGTATCTGCAGTCAATACACTCACTCAATGCTTGCATCAGAGCCAAACACATGCTGGGGACACTGAGCAGCTTTTGATGTTGCGCACCCACTTTGATTACTGGCTGCACAATGTACTAAATTGTCCAAAGTTCCTGGGCCACAAGCATGCCTTACAGAAGCCTTAGAATGCTTGTCAACTTTTGACAACTTTTTTGTCCCTGAAAGCAAGGGCAAGCTTGCTGTCCCAGGCAAGGTATTTGCAACCATGAAGTTCTGACCTGCATCAGCAAGCACGATATTGCAGCCTCTGTTGGCTTTCAACAGGCAGGCCTGTAAATGTGAAATGACTGTGTATACACTGCCTTACTAGGCCAGTGCATAAACAGGCTCAACAAGGCAGTGTTGCTGAACTGTCATGGAGCCATCAGAAACGCCGTGTCACTGCATGCTGCAGTGACACCACAGGTGCAACTGATACTTACAAGTCAGCAACAAGCCGTTTCATACGCTATTGCTTACAAGTTCCTGAGAGCAAACACATCTACAACAACATCCAGCTCTCAATTCCACATTGATGTTTGCTTCGCTTTGCAACCCTGTGTTTTGGCAACTTGCAAAAGGCATGTGTGTGCCTTCAGACACCTAGTGCTATGCTCAATCAAGACCATCGCTTCTGCACACAGAGTTGGACAACCTGGGCAGCCCAAAGTACTGCTGCTGCCGTTCAAACTTGATCAGTGTCGGCCGCCTCAAATGTTCTATGTGCTGTGTCATCGCTGTACGACCACAGCCTCTGCCTTGCAGAGCACTCAGCAGTGAAGGTGGCAGGTTCAAAGCAAACCTGGCAATACAGAAGTGGATGCTTTTCATGGGTGGAGGCAATGGACAGTTGGTGCAAAGTGTCAGCTTGCTTCTGCTGCTGATAGTTGTTGGATTGACAGAGGAGTCTTATTCTCTGAGACACCAATCTGCGGAACATCAGCTGCCCTTGGAGGTAACAATAATGAAGCACCTGAGAGGCTATAATGCCGCAAGCTCTTATGACTGACATCATCTACTCATCCTCACTATTGCATCTTTGTAAACCACGACACATTCATCATCATTCATTGCTCATACTTAGCTGGCGGCACGCCGCAGGCTATCAAACTGTCCCTATCAAAGTAACATCGCTCTCAGTTGCATTCGCTGTAGAAGCCGTGACTGCAGTCCTCAATTGTGTAGCTGGGCAGCAGAGGCGCATGCTCATCAGCAGATCGTGCTAAGAAGGCTGTGCAAGTGGCAAGGGAGGATCTGCTTCCAATAGCTAGCAAGCCCCGTGCTGCGATTCCTCTTGTTCATCTTTGTGCGCAGCTCATGCCTCCGAGCAACATGCTTCAAGCAATGCCAGCTACCTTATGCCCTGCAGCTTTGCATTCTTGCAACTGTCATGGTGTATGCAAGCAGCGCTGCCTCTTCTGTCGGCGTCTGCATGGCATGCTGGCGACAGAATGTCTATGAGGCTGCAGCGGCAGAGCATGTGCATGTTTCAAAGCATGTGTCTCAGCAAAGATCACTGGGCATGCTCCAAAAACGGTTTGTCTGGCGTTCTCAGTCATGCATGGCGATTGCTGCAACTCGACAATTTCACAACTTAGGCATTGAGAAGCTGCAACACATCAGATATTTCTGATAAAAGCCTGCATTGATGTGTATTCAGGGGTATATTTGCAGGCACTGGAGGCTCGTCCTTGCTTCACATTCGCCCAGCCCTTCTGCAAAGCTGCTTCTCTGCCAGTTGCGATTTCAAACTGTGATCTTTTGCGCGTTTTGGGTTTGGTCCAACTTCCAGGCGCAGCTTCTTGAAGATTTGCCTTCAGCTTTACAGCCTGGCTAACCACGTGGCACGTGCCAAAACACGAGCTGGCGCGTGTGCGGTCGTTAATAAGCTGTGATGGTAATGATCCATGTACAAGCACAATGTACTGGATTGGGTTCGCTCCCTTCCTTGGTTCAGCTCTCGCTTGCTTGTCTTATCACACTTTACCTAGGCTGCTTCGAAGTACAGACTAGACGTTGCAGCTGCTCGTGCGCTGCTCGTCGTTGCAGTGAGTCTGTTGGGCACTCCACGGGCAGCGCGCCAAGTCTAGGTCACGCAGGGCGCGCGACAAGCGATCTTGCTGTTGTGAAGTTTGCCTGAGGGGCTTACTTTTGCTTCGTCGTCGTCATGTATATCTACAAGAGCATGGACGATGGTATCCCCATCGACGAGGAGTCTGAAAAGGGAGACAACATGCGTATCATTGAGATAGATGGCAAGCCGACGTCAACAGTGGGCATTCGGTACACTAGCTCTGACACCGGGGCAGCCGGCACTGAGCGCACGAAGAGTGGGAGGTTTGTTGACGCGGGCAGGCCCGACGAGACTCAGAGAGAGTACTGGGCAGACATTCCCAGCGGTTTCCTTGGCGGCCAGCGCTTCAGGACGGTCTCCCGAGAGGATCTTGCGGTAAGTGCTTGGCACTTCCTGCAGCTGCTATCACCTTGGCGGCTGTTGCGCATGAGGCTTCTGCATGCTCGCATTTGCAGCACGCTTGTTTAGTGACTGCCCTGGTGCAGAAGCATGCTTGCATCTTGACTTCCTCTGGGCTGCTGCAGGAAACTAGGCAGGAGGGAAAGGCTGTATGGAACATGTTCAAGGAGGACCCACTTGCTCCTGCAGCTGCCTACTGGAGAAACTATGGAATGCCAGGCATTGGTCTATTTCTTGAGGGCTATGTGGTGGGTGCATGCTGCCAATTTGCTGCTTTGGTGGCTGCGCTGCTGGTGTTGACTTGCAGGTTTATGTTGTCAAACGGCCTGTGCCATTTGCAGCCTTGTGTCCCCTGTCTGCCCAAGCATGCGACCCTTCAGTTGTTTGTATCTCAGACACTGACAGTTTCTTATTGTGCAGATCTTCTCTATCAGTAACAACAGCACCCTGTTCAAGCAGGCCTATCCCAACTGCTGGAAAACCTTCAAGCAGTGCAATGAGGTATACACCAGACTTCATTGCCTTTTTTGGCAGTGCACAGCAGTTTTTGCTCTGGTCAATTAGACTATTTCCAGCTGCGCCTTCTCTGTCTGTATCATCATGCTCTTTGCTGCAAGCATTAGTGTAAGCATCAGTATCATCATTCAGACTGACTACAATGCTCTGGCGTGCAATATAAGCCTTGTCTCTTGTGCAGCTGCTGTGCATACTTGGATCACTGCTCATTTTTGCATTCCAGCTGTTACTCCAGGACCCACTGCCCTGCCCATGTCTGCAGATCAGAGTTGTGTTTACTGCATACAGCCCTGGCTATGCTGTCTGTGTTTATTGCATACAGCCCTGGCTATGCTCAATGTTCTCACACTTGTGTTGGTTGCTGCAGACCTGGACCCAAGCCACCACATATCTGCAGCTGATTGGTATCTTGATTGGTCAGCTCATGTTTGGCGTCATGGGTGACTGGATTGGACGCAAGGCCACCATGCTTATCGACATGTCCATCATTCTGATTGGTGTCATCCTTCTGACAGCCTCCAACGGCCCTACTGTCAACAGCTGGGTCATCATGTATGCTTGGTCGCAATTCATCTTTGGTGTTGGCATTGGCGGTGAATACCCCATGACTTCTACTAGAGCCACTGAGGAGTCTGAGCAGGACAGGCAGTATGCACAGAGGCACCGTGGCCGCAAGGTCATGCTTGCCTACACCATGCAGGGCTGGGGCCAGTTCATCAACCTCAGTGTCCTGCTGCTGCTGCTCAACATCTTCAACCAGTGAGTCTCTCGTCGTGTGCAATTGTTGTTCTGGTGCAATCGTATTTGCTTTTCTTCTGTTGCTATTTCTCAACATGTTCAACAAATGTTTCTCACCAGTGAAGTCCTGGTGTTACATTGTTAAACTGGGTATTGCTTTTGCTTCACATCTAGTGTCTCTGGCGGGGTATGATGTGTGCCATACAGTGTGCACTACTGGTTTGATTGTGTCGCAATGGCAGCAGTGCATACTTTATGGCTTAGCAATAGCTTTCGACGAGAATTGATGTATTTTGCCGCGCTGCTCTGCTCTGCTGTGTATCATGTGTGTCTTGTTGACAGCTGATTGTTAAGGTCAAGAGAATTCACAGTGGATCATCTTTACTTTGTCGGTTCGCTACCAGCAAACATCACTATACATGCTGTGGCAATTGAATGGCCAGTCTCATTAATGCATGCTGATTTTGGGCATCACAGACCTGCTTTCCATGTGCAGCATTCATCACTGCTGCCTGTACTTGCACATGTGTACAGAAAGTACGGCTGTAGTGCTTCATACCAGGCAAGGCTTCAGTGCTCAATATGTACGATTGCACACAGCCAGTGCAAGCCACCTTGCAATTCCAACCTTCAGCAGCATTTGGGTGATGCAAGGTTATTGCTAGCAATATCAGTGCTTGTTGGTTGTCATGGCCATGGCGCCTACTGCAAGGCAACAGGATGCTTATCTTTGGCTGTTTCTGCAGCCACGGGCACGGTCCATACCACAAGGGCCCTGCTGGTGCTACCTGGAGAGTCAGCTTTGCCCTTCTGATCCCAGTGGTGCTCTACATCCTGTATTACAGAGTGTACGTTCTGAAGGAGCTGAAACTGCTGTCGAGTGTCAAGAAGAGGGACGGCGTCAAAGGTCAGCACACTCTTCATTGCTTGTGTTAGTTATGAAGTTTATGCTGTGTCTGGAGGATAATGTGTTATAATCACTTGCTGTGCTGGGTAATCACTCGCTGTGCTGGGCAATATGTCATTGATGGTTTATGCTCAAAGCTGCTGAGCCTGCTGAGCGTGACTTAGGGACTCAAATGCTGACTTGGACCTTTCTGCTGCTGAGCCTACGTAGCAGCGTTTATCCTTGCAAACTCTTGTAGCTGTGGACTGCAGGTTATGACTGGAAGTCTTTCCGTTTGTTGATCACCTACTTCTGGCACAGACTGGTCGGCACTGGTGGCATCTGGTTCTGCAATGACTGGTACTTCTATGGCAACGGTGTCTTCAGATCCACCTTTGTCGGCCTTCTGGTTGGCTCCAACGCCAGTGTGCAAGTGAACTGGCTGTACAGTTACATCAATGCTGGTGTCCAGCTGGTTGGCTACTACTGTGCTGCCAACACTGTGGACTTCAGAGCCATTGGGCGTCGTCGTCTGACTGTCTTCTCCTTCTGCATGGTGAGCTGCTATTCACTAGCTGCATCTTGGCTGCTATTCACTAGCTGCATTTTGGCTGTTCAACCAACTGTCTTGCACGTATTCTGCCACCTGCATTATCCGCTGCCATTCCAGCAATGACACATTGATCAGATCTGATTTGGCTCTTAGAACTCCTCAGCTGTGGTGCACATCCCACATGGCATTTTGTTTGTGCTTGGTTCCGTCTGCCATATTGCGTGGTGCCTGAAGCAGGGCAGATCTGGACTTGTCTTACATGCTGAGCTGACTTGATGCAGGTAGCGTTCATCTTCGCTGCTGTGGCTGGTTCCTACCCTGACCTGGTTGACACCCGCCACAGGAAGAACCTCCACGTCTTCCAGTTCATGTACTATATCAGTTCCTTCTTTGGACTGTATGGCTCCCACACCACCAGTTTCCTGCTGTCTGCTGAGGTGAGCATCTTCCACACTTTAGTTGTACACATGGCAGTGTGCATGCAAAAGTTCAGACAGTGTGTCAAAATCAATCAGCCGAAGGCCTGCAAGCATCATTTCCTGTCATTGTGAAGTGTGATCATGCTGTAGTGCAGCTGCGGTGTCTGTGTTGGCCATAAGTCATAACAGGGCATGTCCAGCTTGCAGCGTGGTGCACATTTGCAAGCTCGGCTGATATGTAGGGCAAACTTTTCATGATTGCTGCATGTTTCGGTATGTTTAGATTTGTTTCTAGAGGTCTCTATGTCTGTGCAGATGTACCCTGCCCCTATCAGAGCAACAGCACACGGTATCTCTGCAGCCACTGGCAAGGTTGGCTCCATTCTTGTCGTGGTCTGGCTGAACTACCTGGGCAACCGCAACAAGTTCTGGATCACCTGGCCTTTTGCCCTGTTGGGTGCCGTCATCTGCTGGATCTTTGTGGCTGACAACACCGGTCTGGACCTTGCTGAGCAGGTACTTGCTCCAATTACTTTACTTCACTTGCACTTCAGTGTGCAGTTTATGTCTCCTATGCGTGTCACATGTCATACACATTGCTGTTGCTGCTGCAGTCATTGCTGTGCATTGATGGCTACAGCATTTGCGTGCATGTGCTTCATATCGTTGTAGCTATCGCTGTTGACTTTGGGTGACAGAGTTGCTGCGTGCTAGCTGTGGTGTGGCAACATGCACCACATGGCATGTGGCATTGTTCACTGTGACAATGTGTACTGATACAAAGGCCGACAGCAAGTGGTTGCATTGCAGGAGCGCAGATGGTTCTTCATCAGGAACGGCAGTGCCAAGGACTACCACGGTCCTGCTGTCCACTGGCGTCATCTGTCTCGCTGGGAACGCCATGTTTGCAAGATCCACCTGCAGTATGACCCCGTCGCAGATCTGCAGCAGAGGCGTGAGGCCAGCCTCAACAGGATGTCCTACACCAAGCCCATGATCAATGTTGACAAGAACGATGCTGTCAGCGTCGCCAATGGCAATGGTGTGGCTAACGGCGTGAACGGTGCCAATGCAGCCAAGGTTTAGGGGTTTGGTGGTGTCAAAGACTGTATTTAGCTTCTCTCTTTCCCCCTCAGACAGCACGTGTTGTGCTCTAGCGCCTGTCAGGCTACTGTGTACATCTCATGCATGAAGTTTGGGTGTGTGCCTGGCTACTTGAGAGCCTGTCTTGGGTTTAGTTGAATCTGCCAACTGCCTGCAGCCACTGCCAGGCTGCAAGCAGTTGCGCTGTCTGCTTAGATGCTGTCTACGGCATCAGCAACAACCACACAGGCTGGGTTTGCTGCAATTTATGTTGATAATGGTTGGACGCCAGAATTGCACAACACCAGCCATGTGGAGGTGTGATATGACAACACCTCATGTCTGCTTTCTCTTGAGTCCATTAGCTGTGACAAATGATATCGCTTTGGCAGTGATTTGCGTGCAGCAGGTGTACTCTTGACTCTTAGTTTCATGCTCTGACTACTAGATCCTGTTTGGAAAATTGTGATCAATCAGGTGTCACATTTGTGTTTAGTATCTATGTCCTGCCTTAGTATGTCCTGCCTTCCTACGGATGCTGTTGCGCTGCTTCATGCGCGCTTCATGGTTACTGACTTTTCTGTAAAAATTTCTGCTGTCACTTCACAGTGCGCTTCTGGCAAATGGCATACCAAAGCACCCAGTGCGCTATGTTGCACGAGACACCCTTTCCGCATCCTTTGCAGCATGTTCCAAGGTGTCAAAACTGGCGGAATTGCCTTGAAATTGCACCTGTTACTTTTGCTTTCTGACTTGAGAGCCTCCCTTGCATCTCACCATCAAGCTGTCTTTGAAAAATCAGACAAGGGTCAGCATAGATCGCCAAATGCGGTGATAACAGGCATCACATTTCAGTGAGGCCCTGAAGAAGACGCTGCAAGTATTCAGCTGCATTCGTCTGCATGTAGTCCAACAAAATTTGGAGCTTGTCATATGTCTAGTCACTGGCAAAGGGGAAGCACGGGTAGACTGCAACCTAGTGACCATTGCATGATTAGCTAATGCAGTGCCATATGTGTGTCAGACTTTCAGCAGGTGCGGATCAAAATCCGTTATATTTGAGAGGTTTTTAAAGAAATTCAATTCCCGATGCACACCTGCACAGCAGGTCTAGAACCTGAAACAAGTCGCAGCACGCCGTAAATCTGCGCGCTTTTACGTTTGTACAGTAGCGAATTACGCAAGTGACTGTGTTCAGGCGAACTAGGTGTGATTCACAGCGAGTCGCAGATTAGTGGCCTTGCCTGGTACAGATCAAAGCTTACTTCCGCCAAACGCGCGTGTTTTAGTTTGCCCAGCGATAAAGCTTCGCATTCAGCAGAATGAACGAGCGGAAGGTTGTTGATCTGGAGGATGGCTGGTCGCACATGGCGGTGAGTAGACTTAGCTTCTTATGCCTGCACCCCTTGTGCAGTTGAACCTTTGCTCGACCACAGCTCAGCTGATGACCGTCAAGCACTTACGCACACATGCGTCTGAGCTGGTGTGTATATGCAGTCTGGCATCAACAAGCTGAAAAGGCTGCTCGAGGGCGAAAATGAAAGTTCTTTCAACGCTGAGCAGTATATGATGCTTTACACGTAAGGCATAAGACATGCTACTCATGCTCATAACAAGTCAGGACTCGTTGGCAGTGGCATATGTTTTGCAGGACAATTTACAACATGTGCACTCAGAAGCCTCCCCATGACTTCTCTGAGCAGCTCTACAACAGATACAGAGACTGTTTTAGCCTTTACATCACAGAGAAGGTATTTGGTAATTACTGTGGATCATTGTGCAATACTGCTCTGTTTTGGACATGTTTGCTGACTTGTGCATGTGAAAACCAGGTGTTGCCAGCCTTGAAAGACAAGAAAGATGAGTATTTGCTCAAGGAGTTGCTGAAACGCTGGGACAATCACAAGATCATGGTGCGGTGGCTCTCTAGGTTCTTCAACTATCTGGACAGGTGCGCTGTGCCATGCATGAATTTTGGAAGCTGTCTAAATCATTGTTCTGAATTGCACTCCGTTGCACATTATGAGAAGTTTGCTGATTAGAACTTGACCGATAGCTTAACCATGCTGCTGCCTTGCAGGTACTACATTCCCAGACATTCCCTTCACTCTTTGAAGGATGTTGGCTTGTTACGCTTCAGAGGTATGTACAGCAGCAAGCCCTGAGTATAGCTGTTTGTTGCCTTGCAACTCAGTTGCATGCAAGAACAGGCTGACCAAGGCTTGCTTACATTGCTGCAGATGATGTATACTCAGAGATGAAGCGCAAAGCTAGAGATGCAATACTGCAGCTCATCGAGCTTGAGAGGGAAGGTGAACAGATAGATCGTACCCTGCTGAAAAACATCCTTGGCATCTTCATAGAAGTTGGCATGGGCCAGATGACTTGCTATCAGCAAGACTTTGAGGCGCAGCTGCTCAAGACAACAGCTGAATACTACAAAAGAAAGGCTGCCGTCTGGATTGAAGAGGACTCCTGCCCTGACTACATGGTAAGTTCAAGACTGCATGACATGAAGAGAACAGACTGTTACAGATGTTTTGCATTGTATGCCTGTCTGCTCATCAAAAGTGATGTGATTCGACCAGACACTCACAGCGTCTTTGGTTCCGGATCTACAGCTGAAGCTCTCATATTAGCTACCAAAGGGTCAATGCCTGCGCTACGCTTCTGGTAGGCAGGAAGCAGTAACACTCTGATACTGTGCTTACAGATCAAGGCAGAGGACTGCTTGAAACTAGAGGAGGAGCGTGTGTCCAACTACATGCATCAAAGCAGCAGAACCAGCCTTCTGAAGGAAGTAGAGACAGAAGTGCTGCAGCAGCATCAGACTGCGCTTCTTGAGAAGGAGCAGTCTGGTTGTGCCGCTTTGCTGCAAGATGACAAGGTGTGGCATGACGTCTTGTGACTGTGGCCTTGCTGTCATCTATGCTTGCTGCTCTGTGTACCTGGGCTGTACACCCATTTCCAGTATATCAAGTCAGGTCCAAGCGATGTGCTGCACCATACTTTTAGCACCTGCAGCAATAAATGACTTGCTGAGTATGGCAAGTACTGGATCTGCTAATGCAGCCTTGGTAGACGTAACAATCACATCAGCTGCTGCAAGTCATGTCTGCAAGCACTGCATGGCTTACAGCCTGAAGCTGCTTGTGCAGCTTACCAAAGTCAAGGTGTCCTGTTGACGACACTTTTTCGTGTCTTGCAGAAATCAGACCTTGCCCGCTTGTATCGCCTGTTCCAGCGCATCCCCAAGGGCTTGGAGCCTGTAGCAGAAAGCTTCAAGAAGCACGTAGAAAGTGAAGGTATGAAGCTGGTGAAGGAGGCCACAGAGGCAGCCACAGCCAAGAAGGACAAAGATGCTGGGAAGCCCAGCAAAGACTCAGGTATCTTGCTTGTTCATTCATTGAGACCATTGTCAGCTTGTGTGTTTCTTTTCGTCTGCTTATCATATGCATGCTTGTAAGCATGGACGCAACAGAGCTCACCTGCATAGATGCATGATCAAGAGATCTTCAATTGCGTGCATGCCATGCAGCACCCCACGGGCCCATGTTGGTTGCACCCATCACCCCTTTCAACATGGTTGCTGTTGCTGAAACTAAGGCCTGCGCTGCAGGTAGCACCTGGGAGCAGCACTTTGTCAGAGCAGTCATTGAGCTGCATGACAAGTACATGCTGTACGTCAGTGACTGCTTTGCCAACAGCAGCTTGTTTCACAAGGCACTGAAAGAGGCTTTTGAGTTCTTTTGCAACAAGAATGTGGGCGGTAGCAGTACAGCTGAGCTCATGGCCAATTTCTGTGACCTCCTCTTGCGCAAGGTAAGCTCTGGCCATTGCTATGCCTTTGCACTGTTGTTTGGAGCAGTGGTCAGTATTCTTGGCTTTTGCAAGTACAGAAATAAAGATAGGCTCTGGCTGAGACCATGCAGCACTGTTGCGGCTGAAAGCTGCCCATGCAATTGACGAGAAGCAGGCATTTTACAATCCTGTTCTTTGACACAAGGCAACAGTGCTGCTTCTGCTCAACTGCGTTATCTGTCTTGAGTTTATACAGATGCAGTTTTGCTGCCAGATATGGCATCACAGATGCACTCTTCTCGCTGCAGGGCCGTTTTTTGGCCTGCACAGACTGCCATTGCTTGACATGTGCTGTTGTGACATGACAATGCTATTGTGACATTGCACAGCACAAGCTGTGCATGCTAACATGGCTGTGATCACATGTGCAGGGTGGTGGAGAGAAGCTGACCGATGAGGCAATAGAGGACACTCTTGAAAAGGTGGTCAAGCTGCTAGCCTACATCAGCGACAAGGACCTGTTTGCAGAATTCTACCGCAAAAAGCTGGCTCGTCGTCTGCTGCATGACCGCAGCTCTAGTGATGAGCATGAGCGTAGCATCCTGTCCAGGCTCAAGCAGCAATGTGGAGCTCAGTTTACATCAAAGGTCAGGGCAAGGCAAGCATGCAGCAGTTCAAATGTCGCTCACTGTTGCTCCTAGTGATTAGGATTTGTGGGTGTTGCTGCTAAGCAGTGTTGATGGTGCTTCTTAACAGTCTTTCCAAACCCAAAATGTGACAGCAATCGTCTGCAACACCATTTGCTGCGGTTGCAGCATTGTGCAATCTCAGTCGTCAAGCTGTGAATGCTAGCATGAACAGCCACATCTCGGAAAGTCCAATGCACACGCAAACAACCGGTGATTTGCTGTGCAGATGGAGGGCATGGTGACAGACCTTCAGCTGGCAAGGGACAAGCAGCAGGGCTTTGAGGACTGGAAGCGAGAAAATGCAGCAGACAAACCTCTGGCTATGGACCTCCAAGTCACTGTACTCACAACTGGGTTTTGGCCATCCTACAAGGTGTGTTGCCAACTCAGTCAGTGACATCTTAGCCATTTGCTCTTGTGGGATCTTGCCTTGCACACTTGTCCAGCGGCACAATAGCTTGGTCTGCTACTCGTCAGGCGTATAATGAACTTCGAGCCTTTGCTGGCTTATCATTTGTATACAACGCCAGCAAACATGCAGCTGACATGTGCTGCGTGCGCTCGTTGTTGCACTGTGCATATGTCTGGTTGCCTTCACATTGCCCAGTGGTACAGTAAATTCTCTTCGTAAGGACACTTGAGGCAAAGACAGTCTCAATGTAAGGACAGTGCCATTGGTACCCAATCACTGTATTATGACTGCAATGGTCTATCTGAGTAAGGACAATTTGATGTAAGGACAAATTACTTGGTAACCAAAGCAGCCGCCACAAAGAGAGTTTACTGTGGCTGACTCTTGGGCTATGCTGCAGCATGTGGATCTGGCACTGCCACAAGAAATGATAGATGGTGTGGAGCAGTTCAAGGAGTTCTACGAGCAGAATACCAAGCACCGCAAGCTGGGATGGGTGTATGCTCTGGGCACCTGCCTGATCAAGGCCAACTTTGATGCCAAGCCCATCGAGCTCAGCCTGAGTACCTTCCAAGCTAGTTTGCTTCTGCTGTTCAACACAGGTACAGTCTGAAGTTTTTCAGGCATTCTTGGCCGAGTCTGGCCCGAAAGCAACACCGCTGTCTTGCTAGCATCAACATAACGTTGGTTGCAGATATACTCATACCTTCAGCATGTCATCTGTCAGTAGAGCTTTACACAGGCAGCACACTGGTGTACGGGTGTCATTGCTTTGACTTGCTGGGGGTCATGCAGCTCAATCTGATGCACAGCATGCCCTGAGCTGATGAGATAACATGCTGCAGATGAGGAGCTGAGCCACACAGAGATCCAAGAGCGAATGCATGTGCCTGAAGAGGACGTGACCAGGCTAACGCACTCACTCAGCTGTGCCAAGTACAAAATCCTGAACAAGTCCCCAGCCAGCAAGACCGTCAGCAAGACTGATGTCTTCAGCATGAACAGAAAGTTCACTGACCGCATGCGCCGTATCAGGGTATGTCATGCATGCTGGCAGCCGTCAAGTCTGCAGCTTGCATCAAGCTTGTCGTTGCAAGTCCTTGTGGTATCTGTAAGGCTTCTGCCCTGCATCAACAAACAGCACAATATGTTTGGTCAAGCACTGCTTGGATTTGCTTTGCCAGTGGTGCATCATGTGCGCATGGTGTCACAACGCATATGTACAGCTCATTTCAAGCTTAGGCAATTTTCAGACATGTGAGCCATCTCATCTTAGCAAGAGCGTTTAAGGTATGTCAACTGAAAAATATTTGACCCGCAGGTGCCACTGCCTCCTATTGATGAGAGGAAAAAGGTCATTGAAGACCTTGACAAGGACAGACGCTATGCTGTGGATGCTGCCATTGTGCGCACGATGAAGTCCAGAAAGGTGTTGCAGCATCAGCAGCTGACTATGGAGGTAGTGCAGCAGCTCAGCAGAATGTTCAAGGCTGACTTCAAGCTCATTAAGAAAAGAATTGAGGACTTGATGAGCAGGGACTACCTTGAGCGTGACAAGGACAACCCGAACTTGCTTAGATATCTGGCTTAGTCTTTGCTACAGCTGGCAGGAATGGCTAGAGCAGCAAACTGTCTTGCTTATGAACACGCTACCACCCACCAGTAGTTTGTTTCATCGCTTTGTGAAGTATACATGGTTGGATCTACTTGACATGGGAAAGAAGTCCGCTACAGCTGATCAGTAGCTCTCTGTGAGTGTCACTGCTGACAAGCATTCTCGCAATGCTTGTTGTACGTACCGATATGTACTCAATTTGGTTTTGCTGCGCGTTCAGCACTGTGTAAATGGTGAATTGCTGACGCTGTGATGCAGTGAACCAGATGGCCATGCCAGTGATGGTACACCTAGTAGGTGTCACCTATCACTGATCTGTGTAAAGAGGCAGCTCACGCACTGTGCAGAACATATAGAAGAGTGCAGTAATCACAAGCGACGCCCATGCAAAGAAGTTCTGCAAATCGAAGTCTGTCTTGATGAGATGTGGATACACAGAGGAATTGACATCAGCATTTGACACCATGATCAGTTGCACCGAATCCACAACATATACAGCACAGATGCAGAGCTTGTAAGTGTGCTTATTGCACGTCAACGCCGCAGCGACACCTCGGCGCTGCTTGCATCATCTTGCAGCCATCACTGCCTTCGCTCTGCACTTATCACCACGTAGTCAAAAAACACTTGGTTCAGTACGTCGGTGCAAGATCCTTTAGCTATACTGGTCAGTGCGCCGTTGACCGAGGAAAACTGACTCACACGCAAAACCTTCGCTGCTTCCAGTTGCAAGTGCTTTCGCATTCACGCATAAAGGGCTTGACCGCGACTCAGGCTTAAGTACCTAGACAACAACACATCGCTACCAAGCGGGGCGAAGCCTATGAGCAAGTTCTGGCAGAATCGCCTCAATGCATCTTGGAAAGAGACGGTCAGCAGCACTGTAACCGGATTGTCAGACGGAGCTGCTAGGTGCGGTTTCAGCTGCCAACCTCTGTGCAGAGTCTGACTCAGCAGCAGGCTTGCCATGCTCAGCAAGACTATCAAGGACTCGTTTGCGGCTGTGCATATAGGCTACGGCAGAACTTGCAAGTACCAGCAGATGGTCGGCCTATCGATGCTCCTGGTGCTACCTCCCCAGAGAATGCTGCAGCCAAAGCACAGCAGTACCTGAGATTGCCAGTTGAAAGCGCAAAGAAACTGCGCTGGTATGACAGGC
This sequence comes from Trebouxia sp. TZW2008, assembly GCA_002118135.1. Classification (NCBI taxonomy): domain Eukaryota; kingdom Viridiplantae; phylum Chlorophyta; class Trebouxiophyceae; order Trebouxiales; family Trebouxiaceae; genus Trebouxia; species Trebouxia sp. TZW2008. The sequence goes on from BDIU01000374.1 coordinate 126,774, forward strand.
CAGACCTGAACAATCTTGTACAGCAGAACTTGAGAGACAAGAATGATCTGCTGGGAGTCAATGCTGCATTGCGACAGGTACTCTGCTATGAAAGCATGCATTTCAGGCAGTCATCCTTGCCAGTGCAATGCTAAATGCGCAGCAATCTTCAAGCATGCGGCTTCACAGCAGAAAGATACTGCACATGCTGTTACATCTTCCTGCTCAACGCCACATCACTATCTGCTGCTACCCTGTGCAGATCAGCCCTGCTACATACGCATCTTTGCAGGTGCAGCATGCTGCAAATATCTCCAATGTAGCAAATGTTACATCAGCAGTGCGCGCAGGAAACAATTTGACAAGTCAGTAACAGGCAGAGCCTTGTCTTTTTGCACAACTGGCTGAATCATCATTGCTGACCAGCACAACCTCTTCATGTCAGCAGTGCTATTTGATCCTGCATTTACTTCATGCCAGAAGCGCTTGAGGACAGCGCTTTCACAAGGCAAGCTGTGCCTCAGGTGCTGCTTGCGAAAGGCATCAGCGAAGATGACTTGGAAGCTGAGTTGGAAGAGAAGCTCATGGATGTTGATCGCATGCGCATCTATGATGATGGCGTGAACTCTGTGCTGGTTGCCTCAGCTGCAGATGAGATTCAGTCACTCAGGACCCAAATAGAGCAGCAGGCTGATCAGATTAATCGGCTGAGCGAGAGGTGCAGCAATCTACACCTTTTGCATCAGAGCTATGTTTGAGCAGAGCAAATTGCATTGTTTGGATCACCAATTACCCATCATCATTACCCACACCTGACTGCGTTCAATGATACAAAACATCCATAAAATTGCAGTTGTTCAAGGACCATCCAACAGTTTTCCTACACGCAGATCTGATTGTGGTAAGTGCTGATCAGACATCCTGAGCAGATGTGCTCATCAGCCTTTTAGCCTAGTCTGTTTCATTCTGTACAACGATTGCTGATGTTTGCAGGCTGGCAAGCGCAGAAGCAGCCACTTACAGTCAGTCTCACACCAGTGCCAGCCAAGATCAAAGCTTGCCACGCAAAGACATAGATACTCCACCACAACAGCCCCGCCTCACTCTCCCTGCAAAGCCTTCCAGACCATCTTCAGCAACAACCTTATCGCAGCCTTCATCCACTTCAGCTGATCTGCCTGCCCCATCCCACAGCCAACCAACACATACCCATGCAAGCCTGTCCAGGACTCAGCAATTCTCAGATGCACAGCCCTCAGGTCAGGCTGTAGCTCAACCACTCAGCAGCAGCCAGCTCAGTCTTGAGCCTTCCATTGCTGTTTTACATTCTAGGGACAGCCCAACTGCTGCTCAGCCTCTGCAGCTCACGCTCACAGTCTCAGAGGCCAGCAGCAGCGTCCAAGCAATCTTGTCACCAACAGTGTCTAGCGGTCAAGCATTCCAGGTTGGGAGAGATGGAGCACCTGAGCAGGCACAAGCACGCTCAGAGGTTGGTGCTGCTGCTGAAGCAAGCTTTTTGGGCAATGATGCGCTCTTATCTCAACAGACAGGTGAAGGAGAGCAGAAGCAGGGCTCACACAGTAGCACGGACATGACTGATGATGCAGATGAGCTGCGACAGCTGCTGGCAGAAGAGAAGAAGAAGGTTGCAGGCCTTATAGGTGAAGTGCACTCATCTTTGTGCATGAGCCTGCCTTGCATATACAAAAAAGTCATAGAATTGTTCAGTTGTGCGTGTCAAGTGATTGGGAATTCCTATACGGCCTTTTGCTTGTGCTGGGATGATTGCTTCAAGTGTAGATCTGGACTACAAAGCATCAACACTGCTAACAAGCTGATCATACTCATTGTGCTTGCATGCTGTTGTGTCTGCCTAAGTGCTGCTCCTTCAACATCAGCAAATGTCCTCTTGCACTTGACGCTGTGTGACAAGGTCAGCGTAAGTATGACACGTGGTGAGACGATGCCCATGTCATATCACACTTGTCTGCAGGCAAGCTGCAAAGGCTAGAAGAAGAGCGACAGATGCATGTGGAGCAGATCAGCGCTCAGGATGCTACCCTGGAAGACATGGACCGCCGGGGCCGTGCGTCGCAGGCCCAGGCTGAGTCTGCCCTCCAAAACTTCAGAGAGGTCAGCATTAGCCTCACTATTACCCATCGGCAGGCTCTGTTACCAAGAGTATGCCTGAAATGGCGTGAATGGCATTGAATGCCTCTCAGAGCCATGCTGTCTGTAGCATGTTGCTTGTATGCTGGATGCCAATGGGCAGCGAGAGACATCCTGGAAGCTGCTTGGACACCGACCGCAGGCATCACAGCAGATTCAGTACAGCACGCTGACCGCAGTCTGACCTGCAGAGCCGACCTATGCTTATTGTTTATCCATGATTGGTCGGAAGCCTGTCATCCCAATCGCCGTCTCAAATTTCTTGTTTTTAGAATCAATCTCCTCAGCAAGCTTTGACATAGCAGTCACATCTGTTCATGGCATCACCAATACACAAAGCTTGCTGTGGCATCACATAAGCAGTGTTGTTATCTAATTAGCACACGATGACCATTCATATTGCCTAACAATGCTGGCACTTGCAGGTAGTTGAGGCGTCAGAGAGGCAGATAGCACACCTCAGGGCTCAAGCAGCCACAACATCAGGGCAGCATGTGGAGGCCCTGCGCAAGGCTCAGGACATCTGTAGCCAGGCTGAAACCAAAGCTTTGGCGGCTGACAGGTCTGCCATGCAAATTTGTGAGCCAGTGTCATGAGCATCATCATGACTTCTGTCTGTGCCATGCAGTCATGTATGCACTTGTGCATGCATGCGTCATGGCATAGCTTGTGCTCATGCAGCCATTGTGATGCGTCATGAGGATTTCTGCTTGTGCCATGCAACCATCTGTGTGTCTCGCTCTTACTGCATGCGCGCGTCATGGCATAGCTTGTGCTCATGGTGAAGTCCATTGCCCCCCACATCCCCTTACTTTGCTTCATACCTGGCGACAGTCAGTGCTTGCACAACGACATTTGGTCATTTCAGACTGCAGTGGCAATATCAGGGGTGGAGCTCTGTTCACAAGCTTGCTCGTCTATGCAGAAGCCAAACTTTTGTCTGAATGTGCAGAAAAGCTCAGAAGGCAGACTCAGAGCTCAGGCGTGTCACAGCTGATCTCAGAGCACGCGAGCGTGATTACAGTGCAGCTCAGGCTGAGCTGGATAGAGGCGCCAATGCCAGCACCAGTCTGGCTGCTGCTAAACGGGTCAGTACTCTTCTAGCCCAATATCAATTTGCTGACTGATGGCAGTCACAGTCATGGACAAGCTGCCTAGGTGATCACTGTTTGTTGAAAAGTCATCTCTAGCCATGGTGACTGGAAAGAGATGTCACTCAAACAAGGATAGTCAGGTTGTGAAACAGCTATTTAGCAGATCAAGGTATGGCATACTAGTGTTATCATTTGCTTGTATAACATCCTGTGCGGGTGCACAGAACAGGTGCAAGGGGTTGTCAGCTCAAGGGCATTGCACTGCATCTTGCCAGCAAGTGTGTTGGTGCATGTCGCTCGATTCACTCCACAAAGAGCAATGTAGTGGTGCAAGCAGTCTTTGCAAGCAAGTCTGCCTATGAATCATTCCAGTACGAAATACACATGATAATGCGTCGCCAGGCATGTGAGCAGTACAGCAGTTGTTTGCAGCCTCAGTGCCTCAGTTGGTGCTCAACGTCTGCACAATCATGCTGCAGTATCATGAGCATTAGCACTGTCACAGCTTGATTCTGAACCTGCATGACTGTCTTGATGCTCACAGAATGGCATCCTTTCCTCCTCTTCTTACAACTGGTGTTGGTGCAGGCAGCAGATGAGCGTGAGGCAGAGCTGCGGCGCAGCCTTGCCGAGGCAGATGCCAAGCATAAGCAGCAGACTGGCCAACTCAACACGTCCATACAGCAGCTGCAAAGGTGTGCACTGCCTGGGCCATGTCTGCTTTGCTGTTGGGTTGCTTTGCCGTGCACAAGCAGCAAGCAAATTTGAGCAAGGTGTCTCCAAATACAAGCAGCAGACAAGTCAATTCATACCTCTGCACAGTAGTTTCAAAGCTGTGCAAGGCTTGTCCCATTCCTGCCTTGTTGCTGAGTCACCATTACATTGACAACAAGTAGCAGTTGGGCCATTCAAGGTCTCTGTACAGCAGCTGCAAGGGTGTGCAACCTTCTTGTTGTGTCTATCCTGCTGCTGAGTCACTTTGCAAAGCATAAGCAGACGTGCTAACTTAACATTAGTGTAAAAAGCTGCAAAGGGTTGCAATCCTTGTCTGGTGTCTGCTGTGCAGTCAGTCAGTCAGTCAGTCAGTCAGTCTGTCAGTCAGTCAGTCAGTCAGACAGTCAATAACACCCTTCATACTCTGGTCCAGATCGCTTGCATCTTCTCAGCAGACGGTGGCAGCATTACAGCAGCGGCTGGCCAGGGCTGAGCAATTAGAGAGAGACCCATTGAGAGAGCTGAGACGGATTAAGGCCACAGCTGTGGAACAACAAAGGTCAATGCTCCACAAGAGATTGTGTCAACATTCTTGTGGTGTGTTGCAGGTCCCTTGCAGCCTCTCAGCAAGAGGTGGCAGCTCTAGAGCAGCAGTCAGCTAAGCTTGAGCCGTCTGAGAGGGACGAACACAGCAAGGACAAGGCTACAGCTGTGAACTGTAAGATATCACAGCTCAACAAGTCTTTGAGCCTCTTCATTCATATGAACGTATTATGCAGGTCAGTTTCAATTTCTCAGCAGGAAGTGGCAGCCTTAGAGCAGCGACTGGTCAAGGCTGAGCAGTCAGAGGGAGACGCCTTGAGAGAGCTCAGAGAGGCGGAGGCCACAGCTGTGGAGCATGAGAGGCTGTTACTGAGGGCTGCAGCCCTTGAGGGCAAGCTGAAGGAGCTGCAGGCTGAGCAGGGCCAACTGGACACCTACAAGCAGGTGAGAGTCTGTCTGTATGTCAGTACCTGCACCACTGCGGCCAGGCCTGATAGTCTGTGTTCCTACAGCAGCTGTACAGCAGACTCAGAGTACAGCAAATGCTGTGGTTTCTGTTGAGATGTTATGGCTCATGCCATGGATTTTGTGTGACCTCATGTTGTACAGAATGGACGCTAGGATGATCAAGACACCACGAGCAGGGCTAGCTAGACATCTGCCAGCAGGTCTGTATGTGTGTCAATGCCACTTCAGCAGCTGTACAGCAGACTCAGGACAGGCTACCGGCTTCTGTTGATACTGATTGCCATGGTCACTTCCTTTTTATGACGAGCATCAGGATGACCAGGAAGACCTGTGGGCAGGGCTAGCTGGACACCTACAAGCAGATATGTCTGTGTGTCAGTGCCCCAGCAGCAGCTGTACAACACGTCCATGACATGACAGACTGCTTTGGTGTCTATTGAGAGTGCTTGGCTGATGTCACTGTCTTTGCAACAGCTCATGTCTCACAGCAGGGGCACCGGCATGGCTGAGGGCACCACAAGCAGGGCCAGCTGAACACCTAAAAGCAGGTCTGTCTGTGTGTCAGTACATCTGCAGCAGCTGCACAGGAGCCTCTGAGCTGCTCTCTTTTCAGTTGGAAGTGCACTACTGCCTGTGAGCTTGTTCAGTCACTTCATGTTTCTCAGTGTCTGAGGTTGCATTGCAAGCATGGACTGACAAGCTTCACTTCCGTGCAGAGTGGCATTGCTTCTCAAATGTGCAGGGCAAAACCCTACAGCAATGAGGATAACGCCGACTGTATTGACTACAACTTCTCCATAGATCTTGTAGTCAACGCAGTTGACGTTGCCCTCATTGCAGCAGGATTTTGCCTGCACGTTTGAGAGAGTAGGAGTTTCCCTGCACGGCAGTAAAGTCTGTCAGTCCATACTTGCGATGCAAGCTCAAAAACTGAGGTATGTCAAGCGGCAAGCACCATGTGCTCGGTGAAGCCAATTAGATTTGCAGTTTCAAAATATGTTCCTGTTGCTGCTGATGTCTGTTCTCCGCCGCTGCGCATTTTTCCACTCATCAAACTGCTTGCTGTTTTACACGTGTTGCTGTTCCTTTGATTTTGTCAAGCGTCATGGCTGTGCTTGGTGTTGTGGACCATTTGGAGCCAGCGAGGGCATGAAACTCAGGCTCTTGATGTTGATGTCAAGCTTGCCGTCACCACACAACCCATTGTCGTTCGGTCAACAGAGCAGCTGCCTGTGGCGCTCGGATCCTAACCAAATGTCAAATCTGCTGATTGCTTGTGGTGCTTTCTCCAGTTGAGACGCTGCAGAGCTTTGTCACAGAGGCAAATGATAGCTGACTCCATTCTACAATGGGTGCTGTACCTCAACCCTTCAGCTTTTGCAACGATTATGCGCAGCTGGAAGCACGGACTTGGCTGACCAGATTGCGCCTGCACTTGATGTGCTGTGTGCCCATTTACAGCTTTTAATGTCATTGTCATGGCCTCTGGAACAAGATTTGTTGTGCTGCTTTTGCCGACAAACTGCCAATCTTGCCTTTACGGTGTGCATGAACAGAATCAACCTTCTGCTGTGTGCAGCTGACAAAGGAGCTTGAAGCTGCTAAAGCTGAGTGGAAGATGAAATGGTCGCCACAGTGCAAATTACGACTGGCTTGAGAAGGCTGCTGAGTCCGCCTCTGTTTGCACTTCGCAACTCTTGCCTGTGCAACCTGCATGACACAGATTTCTGCTGTGTGTGCAGCTGACAAAGGAGCTAGAAGCTGCTAAGGCCAGAGTGGAGGATGAGATGATTGCTACAGTCCAGATTGCCACAGCACTGGAGGGGCGCTTGCGGGACGCCAGGGCAGAAGCTGAGCTTGCACAGCAGCAGGCCCAGCAGGCTGACCAACGCGCACATCAGGTGTGCTGACTCTTGTGTTGCTACTAGAAGCAGGGCATGTGCCAGATTTGATACAGTGATTGTTTGAACATGATCCAGGGAGAGTGTGTTGCAGAAGCTGAGCCAGCCAAGCAGCAGACCCAGCAAGCTGACCAACAGGTTCACCAGGTATGCTGACTATGCTTGTGTTGTTGCGTCCAGGCTGTGTTAAAAACTACGCTCTGACGTGCTGCTGAGCCTCTTGAGGACCTAGTACAGCAGCTCAGGCAGGTCTGGATGGCAGCAGCCGCGTGGTTGAGTATGCTTCTATATGGAATGCTGAGCAATGTGTTCTGCTGATTGTGTTATTGGCTGCCTGATCATTTGCTTGACTATATGCTGCTGGCTTATCTGTGCACAACAGCAAATGTAGGATTTTGAGAGTGTTGGCCTTGCAAAACAGCCCTGTATTGACCAGAAATTGGCAGTTGCAGATGCTGTAGGCACCTTGGCAGATGCGCTTCTGCTGAGGCAATGTGCCATTCAATCCCACAGCATCTGCTGACAGATTGCCGTCACTGTGTTACTAAGGCCTTTGCTGCAGCACAGGCAGAATTGGGTTTGCTGCTGGGGCTGCCCGTCCTGCAAGTCCACAGCATCTGCTGGCAGACGCTTATCATGCGGTTTGCCACAGAGCAATCCACTGCATCTGATGCAAAGACCCGCGCCTGTGACTCCCGTCTTTGCACCGGATGCTGTGGATATAGGAGCAGGGAGCCCTAGCTGCACAAGCATTTCTGCCAATAGGCCCTGCATAAGCTGCAACAAAGATGATGATCAAGCATGAAGAGGCACTGAACATGAGCACTCGCCTATGGATCTGCAGAAGCTTTGGTGCTCTGTGACTATGGCAAGCAGGCATCAGCTTGTTGTTTGCCCATGGGGTGTTGTCAGGCTTGAGACTCAATGCAGTTCCTAGAAATCGTGAATGTGAAGTGCATGCCAAGGATGTGGAAGCAGAGATGGCATGGGTTGTGATGCAGGCTGAGCAAGCAGTGCAAGAAGAAGCAGAACGGCGTGTGAGCTCTATCGGCAGCGACCGCAGTCAGTGGCCACCGCCAGCGCGAGAGGAAGTTGCACGCCTTGAGAAAAGGCAGCAGGTGAAATGTCAGCTTCCTGGTTTCTAGTTGTTGTAATGCTGTAGTGCAGCTGCTGTATGGACCGCTGATTTGTTGCTCACTTGCGATTCAGCTGATTGCCATTACTGACCACAAGGAAGGACAGAAACTGGCTGAGTAAAATTCAGTGGTCTGATTGGCATATTGCAAGCATACAATTACAGGTTCTATAAGCTCAATTATGACATGTATGTGCAGGCCATGTCATCAATGCTGGAGGCAATACAGAGGAATCTGGAGGGGGAAACTGAATCCAGGAAGGCTGAGGCAAGTGCCAGAGCAGCTGCTCAGGAGCGGTGTTCTGCAGCAGATGAGAGGGTGACTAAGCTAGAGTGGGAATCTGCTCAGGCTAATGCATCCCTGCAGCGCAAGGCAAGCACTTTGCATTCCTGCCTCGATTGTTCTCATGTACGCAGCAAACGGCCTGCATGATGTATGCAGAAGACACACTCGTTGAGTTTGATGCCTGACTTGCAGCTTGCTCTCAGTGCAACTGGGTTTGATGACAGTCATCTGCTGTGAGTCTCTTTGGCTAATATGGCCAAGATGCCAGCATATAGTCAGCTCTGACGTCGTGCTGGCTTTGCATGATCAGGCAGCCTGTATGGGAGCATGGGGATGCCAGCTTGTTGTTTGCCTGCTAGTCAAGCAACAAATGTTGTTGCATGTTTCATACTGCAAGAAGGCAGATGCGTCCTTGCAGTATAAAACACGTGTCAAGGGGTTGATGCATCAAGGCCGGCTGTATCGTATCTTGCTGTCACTGCATCTCAGCCGTTCAGCCTGGTTTCACGTGTCACTACCTACCCAAACCAGTGTAACACAGTCTTGCTTGGTGGCCGCAGGTGACCCTGCTGCAGCAGCAGCTAGAGGATCTGCGCCAAGCTGCAACTGATGCAGAACAGGAGCGTGACCGTTTGATGACATCACAACGAAGAATCAGCAGTCATCCTTCGTTTGGGTCTTTAGGCCCCAATACACCCAAGAGGGGTAGTGGCAGTCTCAGAGGGGCCAGCACTGCACTCTTTGATGATGACTCAGGCACACCAACAAATGGCCCTAGAGAACACTTAGATGGTGTAGATATAGTGTATCTCAAGAATGTCTTGTTCAAGTTTGTAGATGCACATGCTCATGGTCGAACGCAGGAGTGTAGTACGCTGTTGCCAGCCATTGCTGCACTGTTGAGAGCATCACCTTTGGAATACAGGATACTAAAAGACACCTTGCAGCGCAGTGACAAAACAGGCAATTGGTGGGCTAGAGCTGTTTCTCAGTAGCCAATAAATTGTGTTAGCAGCTTCGTGCCATCTTGTCTGCTCACTTTGATTCATCCCAGGTTGCTTCTGCTCACAGAGGCTCAAATTTTGACGCTTGGCTGCAAAGACAATTCCTTACTTTTCCTCCTATCTTCTCCGTGACATCGTGTTTGCAGTGCGGCAGACGTGAGCTGGTCGGCTTTCATGCTTCTGTAGTGACAAAAATATGTTGACAATGTGCTGAAGTGATCCTTGATTGTTGTCCAACGGCAAAACAGGGAAGCAGTCTAATTGACAGTCCATGAATAGGATTTCTTAATGGAATGACCTGATATCAGTATGCAGGCACTAATGAACGTTTCACATGCCCATCCAGTACACGGTAGTCTTGTGTAGCAAAGCTGTTTTTTGTGCATCAAAGAGAGAACAAGTTGTTCTGAACAGCACAGAAACAGGAAGTGCTTTGCCCAATCTACAGCTGAGTATACCGTCTTCTAACCGTTCAGTAACGGATCACTTCAAAGATAGCTGTGCATGCTCGATGACAAGTACCAGATTTGAATATTTCGGGGTAATCTAAGGCGCCAGCTGCAACTACTGGGACTGCAGAACGTCTCAGCTGTGTGCTTTAAGCAAGCACTAGGGACATGAATGGCAGTCTGACTCTCATCTAGACTATATTGATCTGCTGTGATTGTGTGGCGCTTTCTGCTTGTGGGCTGGGTTGCCAAAATGCGCTGTGTTGTGTGCACGCATTTGTTCAAGATGTGCCTCATCTATGCTGCTCACACTTCTGGACCACTTGCTGACATCGCTCAAGCTGCGACTCCACTCACCAATGGTGCTGGATCGTGCAAGCCTCTGCAGCACGCAGCAATGTGTTTCAGCTGATGCATCAAAAAGAGGAAAGCATTTGCTACGATATGCCATGACAGGTGTGCCTCTGGCCCTGTCACAAGCCATAGAGGCAGGCATACTGCATGCCGGAAGCGATGCAGCTGCTAAGCACACTGCCGTTCAGGCTCAGAGCAATACTTGAATCAATGTTGTTTGTGTCTGTCTGTCAGTCTGGCTGAACGCAAAGAGATGGTTGCACATGCCTTGCATCCAGGCTGCCAGGCAGAAGCCCATTTGCATGATGCGACCTGCTGAGCTCCAACATGGTTTTGAGACCAGCCTTGCATATACCAGCAGTTCATGCCACGCAGACTCAGCATGAAGCAGAGGCCTCACCCTGAGCTTCCTCTGGTACTCACTGAGGGCAGGCAGGGGGCCATACTCAATGGGCATGAGGCGGGTGCGGCGTGCCTTGGGCACCCGCACGTAGGTGGGGTCCAGCAGGTCCACTGCGTCAATCAGCATCTGCTGCAGCAATAGCACCCGCGTCCACCTCCTGTCACACCACATGTTTTCTGTAGTAATGGTCTGACAGCATGGTTTTTTGTGTGAGGCAATTGCTGTGCTATACAATTTTGATCTGTTTTGTTTTGATCTTGTAGATGATGCATGGCAACGGGGCATGAGGCAAAGTGCTTTCTGTGCAGACTCTGCATGACTGTGGGCCAATTGCTGCATACAATCTTGGAACCTGATGCCGCATATCAGCAGAAGCTCAAAATCGACTTTGTGTTCATGTGTCAAGGGCTGCACATCTTGCAATGTAATGCAGCAAGGCAAGCAGCACCAGGTGAGTAGCTTCAGCACATCAGTGCTGCAGGATGCAGCATATTGTCTTGATCGTATATGTGCTTGCCAGTGTACATGATATTGCCACTGAGCCTTTGCTATAGGGGAAGGGGGGTCAGCAGGGGAATCAAGCTCACCCCATGGGGAAGGGCCCTTGACCCTTCCAATTGTCTCCAGTGGCCAGGTTGATGATGTCATCATGGGTTTCTCTGAGCCACTGGGAGAAGAGGGGGTCGCTGCTGTATCTCACGCAAAACTGCGCAAAATCCATGGTGTAGTGGCGGTCTGAGCCTGAGGGGGTGGTGATCATGAGAGCCCCCACGGCCCTCTGCGCCCCCCTGGGGATCCGAAGCTGATCATCTACCCTGCCAAGGTTTGTTCAATTCAGGTGTTGCTGACATCGGTTCGATGTGGCTGACGGATATAATCAGTCTGGCAACACCAAAACTAGTGACACACATACCTTCAAACGTACCTGATCTCAGTCTGCAATGCAAAGACAACACACAATGTGCTGGGAAGACAACCCTGATTGACATTGCAAGTGAAATAGGGGCAGACAAGGACCATGTCAAAAGGCAGAACTGTCTATTGTTTTCATTGCAGTGACGCTCTGAGAACATGCTTGTGACATGATAGTCCTCATGATGTAGGGCAACCAGGCACTGTCAGGCAAGCAGGTTTGATGCCCAAGACAGCAAGGTAGTGAATGCAAAGTGCACTGAAGACATTGACATGTCTTACTTGAGCTCATGCTGCAGTATTGGAGTCCACTCAATGAGATCCTCCCCTGAGCGACGAACTCTGGAGCCTGGGTGGTCTCGGGGCTCTGACACATCGCCCCAATCCTGTCAACACCACAGTAACATTGTCGTGCCAAAGAGCATATGTTAAGGCAAATAATCAAGACATTGCCAGTCATGCTGCTTCGCTACATTGCTGTGATGTTGATGACAGCAACGCTGTTGCTGCAGACAGTGCCAGGCATTGCTGCATAAAGCTGAATCTGCGTTGTTGAGTTGGCATGGCAATTTAAGAGGCAGACACGAGTAGAACAGTCACACAAGGATGGTACAGGCTGAGCCAGTGACAAGCTATAAGTCGTGCACAAGCAAAGTCAAAAACAGCAGGCTTCACAGCATGATGGCTGCTAGAGTTGTGAAGAAATCCCTTTGGAAGGTTGCTGGTAGTGGGCTGACTTGGAAAGAGCAAAGACTGCAGCTTACCACTAAGTTGCCAGATGCAGCTGACATCACAAAGCGCAGTCCCTCTACTAGAGTGGCCAGTGTGTCACTGCCTTGCGGATTGCCAGCTTGCAAGAAAGCATCTTCTCTTGGTCCCTCTCTGCGCACTACCTCAATGTAGCCTAGGAATTGAGACAAGTTAAAAAGCGTATACATGACCTCCTCCTCTGCCACATTGCCTGCAAATAAATGGCTGTCAGCCTGCTGTGAGGTGTTGAGAGCACGCAGCAGGTGCTTTTTAGGCCAAAGCCACAGAACGTCAGAGGCGTCTAGCTCAGGAACAAGCATGTTCTGTTTGCAATCCTGCAGTCCAAGACAAGACCTACAAAACATTGCCAATTGCCATTAACAAAAAGTGACTTGCCTTCACGTGTCTGCCATTCGCTGGTTGCATTTGCCAAGTGCCACAGCCTGTTTTCAAGGTCTACAACAGCTTCAAGAAGCGGGCCTCTATAGCGCGCTGTCAGCGACTGCAACTCTTGCTGAGCTTTGGCAAAGTTTCGCTGCTGTTCAACCTGTGCAAAGCTACAGGTTAGCGTCCCCTGATGCAACCAGTGCCATGAGCTGAAGAGCCTCGTCAACTGTCAGACATAAGGTCGCACCTCAAGCTGCAAGTCTGCACGTTTCTTCTCTGTCACTAATCCTGCAACTAGATTGAAGCTCACGGTGCCTGCTGCGATGAGAGTCGAGGTCAAGATCGGACTGATGGTCGGGTCTTTCAGATACTGTATAAAGCCGGCGCGCACGTGCACAGTACTCGATCTGCTCCTGGAGACCACAGCAAAAGCTTACGCGCGTGTTCATGCTTCTGATACAGATGTAATCTCAACAGCTCACGACGTTACCTGCGAGAGTGCTGAGGAACTTTGCAGGAGTGGGTTTTGCATAGACGACGTGTCAGCGATGTGCTGCTAAGCGCCATCACAGACCTGAACGCTGATGCCTTCTACAGCATTGCGCTCAGCGCACAGCCTGCGCAACAGCGTTTTGACCTTGCGATTGGTTGGCAAACAGGCTAGGTATCGCTTGAGCGTCGGTGCGAAGCCTGGCATTTGATGACTACCCCTGACACTGTCGATGCACTTGCCCAATGGTATGCCTCATAGCTACGAACATCATTTCGAGTTGAGGTTGCGCATGATGCCTTGAGGCAACAGGTGAGCCACTGGATCGATGAATCTTGGCGCAAGAGTTACGAGCATTGTAATGGCTGAACGACTTCATGCAAGTTGCCCCTGACGTTCAGCTTCTTCAGCGCTTGCCAAGTTGCAGAACTGCATCAGACACTGTGCAATATACAGCCTGATCGACACTGCGTAAAAGACCATACGAACGACATCTGTTGCACACCAACACCGTATAAGATTGTTGTGTCGACGTACGTCATATGCCAGCAGGCCCTGCTCAGCAATGGAGTCAGCGCATTAGAGCACAGGGGACATAACTGCATGTTGACCGCAGTGTGTTGGCGGAGTGAAGGTACAGTACAGCATGCACAGCCTTCATAGCACCTCAGCGCGAACAGAACAAAGCAGACCTTTCCTCCAACAGCGAACATCATACGCCATGCATGTTAGTAATTTGCATGTGAACTCTGAAACCCTCATGAATTTTGCGACTTTTTCCTGGCTAGCTGGTCAAACTTGCAGCAGGAATAAGTTTTGACTCAAGCATTTCGCACATGCAATCAACCTCATGCCCTGCGTCTGGCCGTCTGCTTTGTGACAGAACCCACAAGGTTGCTGGCAATTAGAGCAGCAATGGCTTCAGCTGCTGCCAACCCAACTGCCTGCAGAAGGCGCATAGATTCAGCAGGCTTTAGCTCAGTAATTGTCGGCGAAAAGGTCACGTTATAACAGCAACAGCCTGGCAGCTTGAAAGGCTAATACACCTCAAGCTACAGCGCACCGCAGCAAGCCATACCTGTTGCACAGCAGTTGAGTCTTGTCCAACGCCTGACAAGGAAGGGGCCTCAGGTAGGGACAGGTTGTTTGCTGCATTGCTGGTTGCCCTCAAAGCATCTGCGGGGTTGGGAATTGAAGGCGGACTGGGCAGGCTAGGCGTGTCAGACGGCAAGGCTGACTTCAGCGCACTGCCAGCTGCATTCAACACATTGTCCCATCTCAGCATGTGCAGGACACTCAACAGATTGCGCAGAGTTAGGAGCGTATGCAAAAAAAGTGAGACACAGTGCAATGCTGTTGTGCATTGTCGCATGCACACAATCTGTTTGGAAGTGTCTCAGGAACATGCCTGGCAGATATGACAAACATGCATTGCAGCTTTGCATTTCTGATACAGTCTTCAACATAGGGAACATGCAGCCAGCATTGTAAGCTGAGAACACATTGCACACCTGCTGCAGCACCTCCTGCAGCAGCTGCTCCACCAGCTGCTTGCTGTGCCTTGCTTTTGCTCTTGTCAGCTAGCTGCTCAGGCTTGCTAAAAAGTCCACTAAAAGGGTTGCTGGAGGGTGCGGCTTCGTTTACTTCCTGTGTAGCTTTCTTGCTCTTGCTGGCTGCTGTGTCAGCTGCCTGCTTGGGCTTGGTGAGTAAGCTGTTCAAGGGATTGCTTGAAGGAGCAGCTTCCTTGGCAGCCTCTGTTGCCTGTTCAGGCTTGCTGAAAAGCTTAGTAAAGGGGTTGCCAGATGGTGCAGCTTCCTTGGCAGTGTCTGCAGCTTCCTGTGTGGCTCCTTTTGCTTTCTGAGAGGAAGATGAAGCAGCCTGTTCTGGCTTGCTGAAAAGGCTCTTGAAGAATGAGTTGTCTGAAGGCGCAGCATCAGCTGCTTTGTCAGCTGTAGCCTTTGCAGCATCCTGAGCCTGCATGCACACACTTGCGCAGGTTTTCTGGATGTCAAAACATGCTGGTCACAGAATCTACTGACGTACAATGCTCTGTCATTTGCATGATTTTCAAAGGATCTGTCTAACACTGACAAAGCAGTCCCTGACCAGAGTGATGCTGGCAAGAACAAACGCAATGCACTGAAATTTGCTGTTTTGCCCATGCAGAAGGCCTGACAGTGCAAGATGCAAGCACATGAGTTTCTGTCATGTAGAATGGCATCAGCAGTTTGCAAGGCAGACCTGTTTTTGAGGCTGGGAGCCAGACTGAAACAGCTTCTTGGGCTGCTGCACAGCCTCCTTTGCTTGCTTGGGGTCTGGGAAGTCAAAGCCCTGCACAATGTTACCACTCAACAATGTGCATATGATGGTTTGAGGGTCTGATCATGCGGCATCAGGGATGTCATGATGACACACAAGACCAGTTTGGGCGTGACAAGAAACGCATCCATTTGCACACTGCATGGAGCATGTGTGCACAGGGCATGTGGTGCTTGCACCTCAAGATCTGCGTATGCATGCAAAGCAAGACAAAGAGGTAAAGGTGGCAATGCAGCTTGACGGTACCTGAGTGCCCTTTGACACTGGACCTTGGAGCTTGAAGCCTTCAGTACTGGCCACTTGTAGCTGGGCCTTGGGTGTATCCTGCATAAGTACAGGTAGCTAGCGTCAATGGTGTCATGCAGAAGGGAACCAGGCCAGTCAAGATGCATAAACAAGGCGCAGAATGCAGTAGCAAAGCAAAACAAGGGGTGTCCTGCAAGTGCTATCAGTGGTGTCTCCTTGTGTGATGTGCACATCAGCAAGTTGCATACTAGGAGGGAAACGGTAAGACATTACTGAAATGTCTGACCTTGAAAGCTTCCAGGGGCCCAGCACGCTGAAGAGGCTGGGGCTTGCTAGGTGAGCCATGAGGCATGGTCTGTTGTGCCTTCTTGCCTGAAGCCTTCACCTGTGCCACAAATGCCTCTATTGTGGCATACATCAATATCACACAAACACACAGACTTGAGCATGCCATTGAATGCTCCCAGCAGATTGCTGCACATGGCAGCAATCAGATTGAAGTTGCTAAAAGCATTGCATGCACATGCAGCCAACAAGGCTTGCATGTGAGGCATCAAAAGATTTGAGGACTTTATACTTGTGAGATCATGCACCAAGAGCTCACCTTGTCAACTGTCGTGTCAGCAGCATTGCCAGCATCATTTGCTAATGTTGAGGCTTGATTGCCAGCATCACTCACAAGTCTCTGCACTCCCAGATCCTGAGCAAGACAGCAAGGTTTGCGTGGTTGTATAACATGCATGACCTCACACTGACCACGCCAACTAGTGCTCAAGTATATGCACTGGCTTGCCCCGAATTGTTGTCTGGCTCCAGGGCCTAGTCCTTCGATGCTGCTGCCAGCATTTTGGTTCAGCAGCTCTGCCAGAGCGTCCCCCTGAAAGCAACAGCAGCCTTTGCGTGCTTGATCATGACTCATGCAAGCACACAATTTGTTTAAGCATATTCAAGCTGTTCGAAAAACACTTCAGCTCCTATCAAATAGCCCCTCCGCAAGGTGCACAGGTGATAGAGTATTGGGTTCGGCCCAACAGAATACTTGAAGAGAACATGGCGATGGCGACTACTTCACCGACGAAGCTCGATGTGTCAAATACACAACAATCTTGGCTGCAGTTACCTGCCCTGAGGTCTGTCTGGCGCCTGAAGCAGACGCTGCGCTTGCAAATTGGGGTGAGGACAAGGTCAACAAGGCGGCGGCAGCCGCAGCCAATGCAGCTTGCTGCCTGCGGTTATTTGAGCGCTCAGAGAAAACTTGATCACTGTTCAATCCAGCACGGCATGTGGTTTGTGACACGTAGCGTTGAGCAACTTTTGGGCAAGCGGGATCAACAACGTGCCTGCTACAACTGTGCGCATCGGCAGATTTAGCTTGAGCTTGGACAATGCTTCTGCTATGCGGGCGCTGGGGTCTCGAAGCTTTTGATGCTTTACCCCGGGACATAGTGCCTGAGACAGTCTGCAGGGAATGAGTATGTGTCAAAAGCGACATGAGTGCGATCGCAGAGTTCAGAAAGCGCTGAATCGTCCAGGTATCGCAGGTCACAGGCCCGACAAGCCTGGGTTCGTGCTATGCATATGGCGATCTTGAGCAGATTCCTGAACTCCCACCAATCGCCATGCAGAGTTTTGCCAAGTCTGACTAAACAGCCATGCTGTGTATTGCAATGTCTTTCTTGCAGCTGCTCTGTCACATCAGAAACTTGCGAGTGAGCAGCATGAAGCAACGGCAGGTCGTCCTGACATGTACAATGTCACCTGTACACAAAGGAGGCTTGAAAACGAGACCGTTTGCATGTGAAAGCATTGCAGCAGCTGCTGTTTGTAGCAATTGTTGCAACACTCTGTGTTGCAGCATGCAGTGCTGCCTTAAGCTTCCTGCATCTTCAGCTGACATTTTGCAATATCTGCAAAGCACACGGGACTGATGGTTCTAGAATGCATCGCAGCTGCGTTTGGATGCAGGTGCACGTTGAACAATGTTGTCGCCATTAAAGCAAAAGCAATACACACCTGGTAATGATGCTTGAATTTGAGCTTCCTGCCAAAGTATTTCTTGCAAAGAATGTCACATGTGCAGTGGCCAGCTCAATGACATGGAGATTGCTGGCATTGATCAAAACAAAGGTTTGCAGGACCACAAGCACCAGGCTGTTGCAAGAAAGCAGAGCAATGATGGGACAGAAAAGGCATGCATAGCTGTGATGCAGCTCCCTGAATGCACACCTACATATGCTATGACGATTCATCCAAACTTAGAGCTGAAGAAGCCTGAGACACCAGGGTGATCAACAACAACACGATCATTTGCATAAAAACATTGAAACTTGATGCAGATGGTCACCCTGTGCGTGCAAAATTACAGAAAGCTTCTGGTCAAGCTATCACTGAGATCAAGCCACAGACGCTTCCACTGCTTTTGGCTTTGCCGCTGGTCTTGGCACTATTGTTTGTTCTACGCCTACTGACTCTGCTGGCTTCTGCCATGCCACTTGCAATGACTATGCGGGTCCATGTGGGGTCTCTCAGGGGGCCTGTGATGGTAATGTTGTCTTGCTTACAACTCCAAGGCCACACCCATGAACCCTGCAAGTGGGCCATCTCTTCTCGTGTGCCCATTTGCATCAGGACCATCTTCAGAGGTACAGACAATGGTGACATCTGCCACCTATACAGCACACTGGAGTCGTTTACTGAAGTCAGTCAATGTTTGCAGAAGAGTCAACCAGATTTGAGCTGTCACAGTCGCTTCAGATTGATGCTGATCTGCAACAGCATGAGTTGGTAGGATTACACAGTCTGTAGCGTTGACTGGTCAATGCTGCAGTGCACGGCTCAGGACGAGTCATGCAGGTAAGAAAAATACTGCCGGTGGCAGCTGTGCTTACAAGGGAACACTCCAACAATGTCATTCACATGCTACTTTCCTGCGATATTGATTAGTCCATGACACACGTGCTCATCCAGCAGATGCGTCAAGCTCTGCAATACGGTGATCATCTGTCAAGTTGACTGTGGAAAATCATCCTTGACAACTGTCATGCCAGCGTGATGGCAGGGTTGAAAAGACAGCACTTGCTATGCCTGTTAAGGTGTCTTGCCAATCCTTTGCTTATCACAAGCATACCTGTACACTTTTGCACCCCATGTGAACTCACTGCCTGTCATGAGCATTCTCTGGCCCATGTCTGCTATCAGAGATCCATCACGCCTCTCAAAGCTGACATGGGCAGCAAATGGAGCCCTTTTGATGAGGATTGTGCCTGGGCTGTCTAGTCTGCCATCTGTCAGCTGCCAGTGTGTAGTGGAAAAGGGGCTGAAAGTCTTGTTCTTGTAAAGTTTGTACTCGATGTCTCCATCCTGGAGGCACAAGCAGGTCAAACACCAGCGAGGCCTGTCAGAATAAGCTTATGTTGCAACAGATGAGCAGATCTGTCAACTTGCAAAGCTTGATCAAGCACAAGGACAGGGGTCAAAGCGTGGCATTTCAAACTTCTGCGTACTTCTGATACGATGTCGAAGTTCTTGGAGTCTCTCCCAAAGATGTTGAACTGCAGTGGCTCAATCAAGTCCTCCTTAAGTGCCAGTGCGGAAGAGCTGAGCAAGTCCCCTTGCAAAGGCGCTGCAGTGCCGACAAAGACTCGTCAGTCAAGCAGACAACGAGCTACACGTGTAGATGAGATGCTGGAGTCTGACGCACCTGCTGCGGCGCTGTCAGGGCAAGCAGCAGCCGGCACTGCAGTGCGCAAGTTGTACAGGTCTGGGGTCCCGTCACTGACCATCATCTCCATGGCTGAATCAGTTGTCAATAGCCAGGGAGCAGACGCTGTTTCGTGCGGCATATACTCTCAGTACACTGTCTTGCAGTTAACCGAAGTTAAATCTCGAGCGCGGTTGGTAGTAGCATCGGCTTCAGTCAGAACTTCGACGAAGCCGTAACATCTCAGCCAGAGTCCCACGTGGGCTGACATGAGCAGAAAACTCTCATGTCAGCTTTCATGTGAGTCAGGAATACCGCATGAAGATGCACGCATGCACAGATCTGTTCGTATCCTGCCAGCGATCTGCTGATCTGCTCATTAACCGCGGCAGATGGGCGCTGTAGCTGCCTACTCCTGCAGGCATAATCAAATTCTGCGCTTTTCGTGCACTGTCCTTGGAGGGGTCCGAAACATTGTTAGCACGAAGTGAGCACCGTGGCACGTTGCAATCCTCATGCATGGAGCACTGCTGCAAGGTCAGACTCAACGCGTACATGTTGTACAACAAGCACGCCAGGATGCATGCTGACCTCAAACAACTTTCATTGAATCCACGTGCAGTCTTGAGACAGATGGCAACCAAGCCAACTGAGTTGAGCTGTACAGCCGCTGTACAGAGCAGCTCTATAGCCTGGCAAGCTGCAAAGGGCAGTTGATCAACTCAGACTGATCTGTGGCATTTGGAGAAGTTGATGTTCAGCTGCGATACAGCACAGTGAAAACGCACCAGCTGCTTAGACAGCCTACAGGCTGTTGTGTATAGTGCCTTGGCGCGGTGATTGCATAAAGATGACTTGTTCAGATCAGGCCTGCCTTAGCAAGCCAAAGCTGCTGCTGTAGCTGTGTAACAAGCTGTTCGTCTGTGCGCCACCGCTGACAGGACCAAACTCACCTTGAAACTGAGCACCCTGCAGCAACCAAAGTCGGTTAGCATGCAATGCAGCAACACGCGCTCCATGACTGGATGGCTGAACATGCTCTGAGACACATTTACAGCTCAGCTCCTTGCTGCAAGGCCTATGAAATCTGCCTGAGCATGCAATCTGCTGCGTCAGCATATGACGATTTGCTCAGCATACACAGAATGCCAGTATCTGCAACAGCACGATGCAGAAGTACTTCAGCATTAACAACAATCGCTTCAAAACGTCTAGACAAGGACATGAACTCACGGACCAAGAAGCAGCAAGCAAAAATTGGCGAGCCTCTGTTGCTGGCAGCTCAGGACGTGCATGTCATGACATGACTTGTTTGCATGGCATTTCATGCGATGGAAGAGAAAAGAAAAGCTGTGAGGCATGAGATGAGCAGTCTGAGTGCCAGAGGCAGTCAATGTATGACCTGGAAAGCAGCGGCTGGCAGAGCTTCCTCCAGCAGGCGTTCCTCTTCATGTGCAAGGGTGACACAGGAGTACAACAGGCTGCCCAATTGCTCAGGGCTCTGCTGCATCCCGTCAGGCAAGCGACCAACATAATTCTGCACACAATGGCATATTTTGACAAAATCTGGACATGTTCAGGGCTGTATTTCATGCCATCTGGCAGACGGCCGGCACAGTTATGCACACAATGTTGCCTCCTGGTCGACATCAGCTTGCAATCAGGACATACCTTGACATCACTGCTAAAAAGTCAAACGTGTGCCAAGTGCACACAGTCATGTGAATACTAACAGTTGCTGAAGGCTGTGCAGCACGCAATCAGGCAAGTGGCCCACATACTTTTCCACAAACAGCCATATTTTGGGCAAAACTTGACATGTTCAGGGCTGAATCGCATGCCATCTGGTCGGCAGACAGCATGTCATGTTCTGACACCAGCTTGACACATACAAAATTGTGCTGCATCACCTCAGACAAGCCACCAACATAAGGCTGCAGACAGTGTCAGCTGTATTGTACCATCAGCTTGACAACTCGAGGGTATGTTTTGACACGACTGCAAGAAGGCCGTATGTGCAGCAAGCCCAAATGGTCGCATTTAGACAAAGATTTGCATACATGAGCAATATTGTCAGTCAGTCACCCCTCAAGCAGTCACTTGCAATCTGATTGTTTGTTGCTCAGCAATGTATGGGATCTTGCATTCCATTCTATAACTAAATGGGCAGCTGCGCCCATGTCAATTGGTCCCAGTGCGCAGCTGATTGCATGCTGCTATTGATATTGCCGTTCAGCCCACATTGAAACGTCCATTTTGTGATGTCAGAACAAGCCTGCCTTGACTTGTGCCACACACACCTAGCACTCTGCTGGAAACTGTTATTACTATTATTGTTGTTATGGGCCAACATTGTCATGGTGAGGAATGGCAGGCAGGATCCTATAAGTCAGGAAAGCATGTTGACCTGCAACTGCTTGAGGATACTGTGGCGAGCCCACTGAGGGTCTCTGACATGCAACTGCACCAGGGACCCTTCAGGCACATCTGTCACAGCCACCTGCACAAAAGCCAATTTGCATGCAACAACTTGTGCCAGCTGCAATAGGGAGCCGGGTGATGTGGGAGAGCAACCCTGCCATTTATCTACATGTTGTGCTGACAGTGACTCAGACTGCTTGACGACCACGCCAACCTCAGGGCTAGCGAGATTGGCTTGATTGTTGAGCAGTCTGAGTATCTGTCAGCAGCCCCTTCAATGTAGCAGAAGTGTTGCACTGAGCATGGTGGTCAGTTCTCTTGATCTGCTGAATCTCAGGAGATGGGAGGCAGGGTAAGCAAACAGGGAGCAAGCTAATCTGCAATTATTGGTTGTGCAGGTCAATACGAGCAGGCAAGCAAGGGACAAGCTGACCTGCACTGTTTTGGTAGGGACTACAAGCCAATATGGGCAAGCAGTCAAGGGGCGAGCTGGCCTGCAGTAAGTGGTTGGGGCCCTCAAGATGGGACATGCAAGCAAGGGACCGGCTGGTCTCCACTGATTAATTGAGGGGACTGTCAAAACAGGGCAAGCAAGCCAAAGGTCAGATGGCCTGCATTGACTGATGGGGGGTCATTGATTGCTTGGGAAGGGGGGCGAGGGGGGGGGGAGCGGGTGCTTTAAGGGCAGGCAAGCAAGAAGCCAATTGACCTGAACCAACTGCTTGGTGGCTTGTTGATCAAGACAGAGCCAGCAGGCAAGGAGCAGCTGACCTGTACAGACTGGTCAGCAGGATTGTAGCTAGCAATGTTGCGGGCCACAAAGTTGCAGCCGTCTCCTTGGGTATCCAGCCCCAACTGCACCTGCAGCTGCCTGTCTCTATCAGACAGAGACTGGAACATCTGCCTTACCTGAATGCGCAAGCACAACTCAAGTCAGTTGCCGTAATCAGCTGAGGAAGCCCAAGGCGAGTCAAGTCGGGTGCTCTCATCAGCTGTTATGATGAGAATGCGCGCATCAAGCTGTCTTGGCTCTGCAGTACCTCTGTGTACGTCAAGCAAAATTGAGCTGAACGGGTATATACGCATGGGACCCTATGACCGCTGATGATTGAATTGACAATGCATCTATAATGGACAATCCAGGCTGGCGGCAAGCCATCTGCAGTGCATGGAGGTAGATGTGAGCAGTGAGACGGTTTGTACTGTTTCACATCACATGGCAAGCATCTTGAGGCCAGCAGCTTCATCACAAGTACATTTGAGAGCAGCAAGGCCGGGCTCAGTTGCAGATTCAAAAGTCTTGATGTTGCTGCAAGCTGTCTGTGTTGTTGATAAGCTGCATGCTGTATGACATGAGGCAGATCATTCTGCAAGGTAAGCTTACCACAGCAGGAGCAGTCTGGTGGTCCAGCTCAAGTTTCTTGCCATGATGAAATCTGGTGACGCACACTGTGAGACATGGGATGCATGCTACTGCATGGCAAGCTTACCACAGTAAGAGCTGTCTGTTGGTCCAATCCAAAGATCTTGTCGTTGTGGAATTTGATGACGCAAATTGCAGGACTTGGGGTGTATGTGCTATGGCAAGCTTGCCACAGCAAGAGCTGTCTAATGGTCCAGCTCACAGATTTTGCAATCTTTGAGTTGGGCCATCATAAAATGTGGTGACGCACACTGTGAGACGTGGAGGATATGCTGCTACATCGCAAGCTTACCACAGCAAGAGCAGTCTGATGGTCCAGCTCAAAGATCTTGCCGTCATGTGATCTGGTGACTGTGGCAGCCTGCCCAACAGGTCTGCATCCCTGATTGCATAAAGCTTCCATCTGCAATGCAGCAAAAGCCTGAGTCCACACTGTTCAACTTTAAGGGTTGTATCACAACAGATTGCATCATGAAGTAGATGTCGAGCCAGCAAGCGGCCTGAAAGGACAGACAACACCATCATGAGCACTCCCAAACACAGGTCTAGTCACTGAGATATATACACACACATATACCATACTGTGGCGACATTGCTGATTGCATCTGTATGCAAGCAGCTGAAGATGCTTGACATGCACCATTTGTAAGTGATCAATCAGAAGATGAATGCACAAGTATGACTGCCATGCCTGAAGGGGCCCTTGCATGAAACAGCCCACAGCCCCTTCGTCATACGTCTTGGATCCCAGAAAGACCGCCCCCCTGAGGCTACGCTGAGCCCCCCAGGGGCTTACACCCCAGGCATTGGGCTGAGTCACCCCTCCTATCAGTCTACATGATGGCAAAGCTCCCTGGATCCTGGCAATCAGTTCATCTACCTGTATCATGAGAAATGTCATTTTTTGGTTTAAGGCCAACTGCAAAAGCACAGCAGCAACATCTTCAACCGCCAAGACAGCACTAAGCTATGCATTTTGAAAAGCCAATGGAAAAAAGCATTGAAAGCATGATGCTCAAAGCCCTGCATGGTGACGGGAATGCGCC
This sequence comes from Trebouxia sp. TZW2008, assembly GCA_002118135.1. Lineage (NCBI taxonomy): Eukaryota > Viridiplantae > Chlorophyta > Trebouxiophyceae > Trebouxiales > Trebouxiaceae > Trebouxia > Trebouxia sp. TZW2008. The sequence continues at coordinate 150,967 of BDIU01000374.1, forward strand.
TCCTGAAGAGGATAACATGATGTCATGATCTTTGAGTTTTAAGCTCATCAATTGCCTGCCATACGTCCTCCAACAGACATGAGATGCTATGTACCAAAAGGTTTCAATGCATTCTGTCACCTGGACAAAATGTGGCTCTGAAAGCAGCACAGCCGCAATGTTGTCATGTCTATTATTGCCCCTGATGCTGGATTGCAACAGGGAATCCCACTGGTCAGGCTTCAATTCTGGAAGGGAAGTGCTGTTCACGTGAAATGGCAGCAGCTTCACACCTGCGTGATGTGTGCCTGTCTGTGGAAAGATTATGCAACAACAGGTCGGGCCACAATAATTCGCTCAACTGTCAGCGACACATCAGAGGCTTCAGCCCATTAGGATGCATGCCTATGGGTAAAATGTATTGAGAGACATGCTATGGTGTCCGGATGTATAGGCTGCATGAATGGACATACCTGGCATGTGTGCTGCAAACAGCGACACGCCTGCAACATTGCGTGCTTTGCCAGTTAGCAGACCCTGGACTGCTCCTCCTATCACCACAGGGGGTGACTCTTCCTTGCTGCTCAGACATTCTTGCACAAACTGCAGCATCCACACTGCAAGCTTGATGAACTGCCATGAAAATTCCATAAATTGTCATCAAGCTTGGCATTTGTGACGGCCCAGTGCAGCTGCATACACGCACATGCATGCATAAGCAATGATCATGCATGCATCAGCATATGCACTTTGGTCTCAAAAGCGTGCTTTGCTTCCTGCTGTTGGTTTCATGAAACAGCTTACCGAGGGTGCGTACTCTACATGGCTGCCATACTCGTGTGCTGTGACCAGCAGCTGGCAGAAGTGTGGATGGCGACCCGGACCAAGTTGCGACTGGAGGTTATTGATGCAGTCGACAATAGCGGAAGACAAGACTGGCTTGGCCGAGAAGCTGTTCGCGAAACGGAAGGTGCTGCTGCGCGTTGCAGATGAAGCTGTCGCGACCGCTCCATGGTAAGGCAGCAGCAAGGACCCCCTGAGAAGCGCGTTCAGAACCTTGCGCTTGGAAGGACTAAACCACCTCGGCATCAACGGAAGCCTGGTCGGCAAGGCCGTATCGTGACTGCCCAATTGCGCATCATGGGCTGGCGACTACACTGAGGCGCAGGGTTCAGTCACTGTCGAGAGCTTTCGCTGTCGTTAATAGGTCGGAGTAGCATGCAAAACGGCAGCTGCTCTCACGACAGCTGACTTAAACTGCTGAGTAATGGGTCAAAGGCAAAAGCTTTAGCATGATGGCATGAGGGGCCGCTCTAGCGCTGTGAATGCGGGCATTACTGTCTGTAATCACTGGCAATTACGCAGACGGTCACGCGGAGTTTGAACGGAGTGGAAGCAGTATTCCTAGCTCTCAAGTTGAGATCGAAGTGGGCTGAACACACTTGTGATGTCCGATAGCGAGGACGACAAGCCCCTTGCAGCTCGTGCTATACCTGTCAAAAGCTCTTCCGCGGCTGTGCCAATTAAAGCTGCATCAACGGCTGATAGAAGTGGTCAGCCCTCTACTTCAGCAGCTCAAGATACTTTGAAGCGCAAAGCGGCTCAGAAAGCACCAGTTGTAGACGATAGCGACAGCGAGGACGACAAACCATTAGGAGCCCGAGCTAAGCCCCCCAAGCCCCCTCGTCCAGGTAATCGTTTGAGATGCAAATGCAGATCAGTGAGCAAAGTTTTGCTCGTGTTAGCTGAGCCTGCTAAAGCTGCCTTGAATGCAGGGTCTGGCGGGACAAGCAAGCCACCACAACAACCTGGAGGCACAAAAGCAGTGAGTGTGCTCTGTGGCTACCTGTCGTCTAATTTTGCAACCTCTTGACACAACGCAATTTTTCTCAGCAAAGTGGTTAGTTACTGCAACTGTGCTCATGACGTTCCATCCCTTGCAGCCCAAACAGAAAGCAGCTGCCGTCAAAGATGAGCCTTTGAGTCCAAAGATCAAATCAGAGCCAATCAAATCAGAGCCCGAGCCCTCGCCAAAAGCAGCCAAAAGCAAGCCAAGGGCCAAGAAGGCAGATGGTGAGAAACGAGTCATTGTCAAGAAGGAATATGACAAGCCTGGGCAGACAAAGGAGACCCCTCCTGAGGTCAGCCACCTTGTTGACCACCTCCATTTTTCCATTCCATCCAGTGTGCCATGTCAAAGCTTTCAGCTCTGTGTGGAGTCTATTGCCTCATTCTGTATCCTCTGTATTTGTTTTGTGAAAACATCCTTCAGCAATTCCTGTCTTTCATGCAACTTGCTTTCAGCTTTGCAACCTCTCTCACGCTGCTGCCATACATGCTCACACCTTGAAAATTAAATGAAGAGTACATGAAATTGCAAAAGTGGTGGTTTGCAGACTGACCCTCTGCACAAGTTCTACACCAGCCTCAAGGAACAGCGGCCAGACAGTGAAATGGCCAAAAAGTGGTATGTCCCATGTTGCCCGACACATTGCTTTTGAAATTCACGCTCAACATTGGGGTGCGTCCTATGCTTGGCTATGCAAGCATGGTTGATATCTTGTGTTGCTTTCAGCTGCATGTGTAGCTGCATTCGTGTTGCTGTGTTTGTGGCTTGGAGTGCTTGGCAAATTGTGCATGTTTACAGGCTTGTTGCACATGCATCAGTGTAGAACCCATACACCGCATACCCTTCCTTCAATATGCGGATGTGTGTTGCATGGTCTTTTGGCTAGCTATTCTATGCTTAGCTATGCAAGTATCGTTGACATGTGTTTGGTTCCAAATGCATGTCTAGCTGCACGCGTCTTGCTGCTTCATGAGTGAATGCTTCACAAGTCATGCAGGTTCCAAGGCTCATTGCGTACGATCAAACGTCCATTTGCTTGACACCATTGCTTGTCTGGTAGGTGCCTGATACATGGACTTCTGGACATGGAGGAGGCGGAGAAGTTGGTTGCACAAATCAAGCTCAAGAAGGGGCAAGTGCGGTACGATGCTTACAATGATCTGCATGATATCTTCATGTTCCATGCACGAACAACAGTGAGATTTTGCAGTCCCCACTTCTTGCATGCAGCAAACATGAATTGTTTTCCATGGCAAAGTGTATGATGAGCCTGCTACTCTGCGCGTTGATGCAGTTCAAGAATGGCTTCTGTCTTAAAATGTTAGATGTCTTGTTGCAAGCGAATGGCTAGATTGTGCAAGGTACCTCAAGAAGGGCTTGGTCTGGTTGCAGGTCTCCAGCCAAGGCGGCACCCAGGAGGAGCAGCACAGCAGTAGCCTCAAGGCCAACTGCAAGTGTCACCAGGCCAGGAGGCAAACGAAAATGTGAGTCAACAAGTGTGTCATACAGTATGCCTGCCTCCAATGCTGCTGTAAAGCTTCCATGCTATAGTTGTTGAATGTGCATTACAGCATTAGGCATGCTGCTTGCCACATGCATGATGTGACAGCACACAGCACAGTTGCCTCAAGTCATCAGTTCTCAGACTACAAGATCAGCCACAGATGCTTTTGCGCTTCTTTTGCTGAAACAAGCTTTCCTTTTTTTGTATGCTGCAGCGCGGATGATGGAGTCAGATGATGAGTCATCAGAGGATGACTTCCTGGCGCCTGCCAAGAAGGTGCAGAAGCAGGCCTCTGGTGCGAATGCTGCCAGTAAGCCCAGGCCTGGCAGTGGGGGTGGGGCACGGGGTAAGCCCAGACCCTCCTCTGGGGGTGGGGGGTCCAAGCCCAGTAGTGCAGGGGGGTCCAGACCTGGCAGTGCTGGGGAGTCTGGCAAGCCTGCTGTCAAGGCTAGGCCCCTTGTGGCATCCACACAGAGGGTAAGTCCTTTTCCTTTGTGATCGTCTTCATCCCCTGAGCAAATTTCCGCACTGATCACGATACCTTGTGTCTGGTGTCTTGGCGATCAAGGCACAACGCTCAAGTACGTGCCAATGTTGCTGAGCCATGCTGCTGATGCTTGGGCACAGCACGCATGCTGTGTTGTTGAGAGCCTTGCACTCCCCGCAGTATAGCACGCAAGTCGCTCTTAGCCTGTAGCATAAAAGCCCTGCCTCTTGCTTGAAGACCCTTGGCCCGCATGCGAATATGCAGAGGCACACAGGGTGCTGGTTACGTGCAACTGAAGGTCCTCAGCCACTCAGGATTGCCTCTCATGCACAAAAGAAACCAATGTGCTTGCTTGCTGCAGGACAAAGCCTTTGCAGATGGCGGGCTTGACCCGATCTCAGATGACTCTGATGATGATAAGCCCTTGGGACAGCGCAGGGCTAAGGCTCTTGCATAGAACAGCATGCCTGCTGGATAAGAGTCTGCATTTGGACAGTTCCGTGAATCACTTGCCAATCAATGGGCCAAATCCCGCACGCACATTGAGTGGCGACCTGACAGCATGCTTTGCCACCAGCATGAGCCCTTAGCATACTGCTGCATTGTTCAGCAGCTGAAGCTTATGCTTTCCTTCCTGCTCCTGTTCTTCCGCTTCCTGACTTCTGTTTGCAAGGTGCATTGCGTTGCATCCACACAAGCCTTTGGCAAGCTGACCAACTCAAGTTTGAACCTTCATGCATCATTTCATGCTTGCTAGTCTGGCAATGGCTTGATACGGCACAATGATCGTCTGGCCAAACGTCATGACTGCTGTTGAATGAACTCGGGTGATGATGAGCATATATTCAAACCGAAGCTGCATGTTCAAGTGGTGGCATGTAGTTGAGCCCAGCCTCTTTAAAACCAGGCACCGTCAGTAAGTTAGGAGGATTTTTGTAACGCCTTATTATCCATCAGCAGATTTGACGGTAACAAAATACAATCCTGTCATCAAGTTCATGATTTTGGGATCAAGTTTCATGCATTGCTCAAGTACAGTCTTGAATGAAATACAATGCTTGATGAAATGACAGGGAGGCTTGTACACACAATGCACACTGAACCTCATGATTGGCAAAAGCAGCACCAGCAGAGCTGATTTACACTATCTGCATGCTGGCTGTGAGGAAACCAAGATCACCCTTTTGCTGATTTGTGGTCAAGCTTGCAGCACAGGAATCACTTTTGGTTTCCAACAATTTCTGATTGAACCCCAGTGTACTTCTGAAGATGCTTGGTCTGATAAGGGCCAGCCAATCTTAGCTCAACCAGTGGTTGTGCCCTGGGCTGTTCCTGCTGTGTGGTAGCCTCTGACACCAGATACTGCATTCTTGACGAGTCCCTTGGCAGTGCGCTTGGCGATGCGTTTGGCCACAGAGCGCACTCCCATGCGTGTTATGGTGAAGTAAGTCATGCCACCCTCAATAGTGGCATGGCTGAGGTCACTTGCAGCCTCACCAACATCAGGTCCATACCTGCAGCCAAAAGAGCTATTGAGCAAAAAATGAATGGAATACATCCCCAAATTTGCGATGTGATGTACTGCATTGATGCTACAGTAGCAAAATGCGTGCAGAATGCTCAACGTCAGCTCGCTATACACGAAGACAACACAATCTGTAGCAAGCATCAGGGGCCTGGACAGCATGTGAGATATCAGACTGCCGTCAAGCACTGATGCATGCAAAGCTTACTTGTGCCCAATGAAGCTTGAAGCTGTTTCTCCTGAAGTGTGGAACACTGTGTTAGCGGCCTCATTCATGGAGTCATAGATGCCTGCTGCAGCCACAACAGAGGCTGCTGCAATGTCCCTGGCAGCAGACCGCCTCGTTGTTTTGCTGCCTTGCAGCTTCCTGCAGAGTACACTAATACTGGAAGCCCTTACCTGACAATGGTGCAGCTGGTTTAGTGCATCCATTACGTGATTAGGGCCTAAATGCTGCCTTATGCATGTTGATGCCACTGCAGGGCCTTACTGCAGAGACTTTGAAGCACGCAGGTGTAGCATCAGCCACCAATGCTGCTGTTGTGCACATAAGTAAGATCCATTGAAACCACAGATACAATATCATCTACACATGGCTTCAGGAGCTGATGCCCCAAGACCACATCACTGAGTGTGGGAAACACACCTTCACATGAGGGGACATGTTGACCACAGCAAGTGTGACAGCTGACTAACATGCATTCTATCTCAACAATTTGTGGACATAGAAGGCCTTACTGGCCGTAGCTGCTGCCACCCATGCGGCTGACCATGCCGTCAGCAACCCTGATTGAGGTGTCGGCCACCCCTCCAGCCACTGTAGCAGCGGTGGTGCTGGCCTTGTGAGCCACCCTCCTACACATCTTGATCCTGCAAAGCAGCTCAGGATTATCAAGAAAGGGTGATAAGTTTGCCCTAGCCAGTGGAGCAGTAGAGCATTCTTTTGTGACATAAACAGCAATGTAATTCTTGATGAGCATGACATATCTTGATAGGCAGGTAGGAGGGTTTTGTACGCCTCAAATGTTGATGTTGCCAAACGAAGGGGAGACGTGGCGCTGCTGCTGCTGCTGCTGCTGCTGCTGCTGCTGCTGCTGTAGTTCCATAGTGGCAGTCTTGCTGCGCTGTAGCTGGAGCAAGCTTGCAGCTCAATGTCTGGCCAGGTGCCAGTTTGACTACCAACACAAGCTGCCAATGGTGTATGATGCATGCTTACCCTCCTTGAACTACATGCAAAGTATCGAAAAATGTCAAGGCCGAATGCGTTAATGCATTGGACACAGAGAGCTTGTCTTGAATGCTGCCTCCTGCAAAATTCAGCTTGGAGACCAAGCGCATTGCATTGAAGAGAGTCTAGGGACTGCACCTTGCTTTTGTCTTGGGGTCTAATTGCCTGGGGTTTTCTGCAGCAGAGTATCTCTGCTCTAGCTTATCCCCAGCATTTTCAATGTATCTGCTGGCGGCTGCTGCACCAGTCTCAATTGCACTCCTAGCTTTGTCTGCCACTGCAGTACAGCAAGTTGCCTTTGTAAGAACGCTCGATACAAGGACATTTTTGATGAAAAGACCACGCATTTGGTGACCAATCACTACATTTTGACTGCAGTGGCACCTCTGCGTGAGGACAATTTGGTGTAAGGACAATGTTCGTGGGAACCAAAGCAGTGGTCACAAAGAGAAGTCACTGTACAACAAGCAGTCAGTGCGTGCTGCAGTGCTTTGCATTGCCAACAGGTTGCTGACACAGCTGTGCTTCTGGAGGCGCAGCAGTACAGGTCATGGTCACAGCAGTGAGACACTCTTGTCATGCTCAGCATGACTGATACGTTACATCATGTGCACTGGTCCACAAGACATCTGGCTTATCGTGTTGACTGTGATGCAGACCACCCTTTCGCAGAACCATGTTAGTGTCAGCATGAACTCAAGACTGCGCGACAGGGGCAATTGGATTTGGCATCAGTCATTTTGCCAAATTTGTTCATGCTTGTGCAAGACCCTTTTGGCAAATTGAACCAGGTATGCAGACAAGTATATTGACCAAGTGAAAGCAAGACAGCAAGAGCGCTCACTGCTACTGATCCTCTCAGCATGGGTCATTCGCTGTGGGGCAGCAGGAGCAGCTGCACCTCCCATCTCAGGCTCTGCCTGCCCACCAATACCCTCGTCCTGCAAATCGTTGTGACAGCTGAAAGAAAAGAAAAGTCTACGCTGTTGGGCGTCATAACGGGAGCCTCTATATATAGGTGCAGCCCGGAATTGACAGCTTGGACAATGTTGTTCCACATTGGCAAATATGAACTGTCTGGCACCAATGCCCAGCAGCAAGTGCATGCACCCCAGGTGTCACTTGATAGAGCATCTGCACACTCTGTTTGCTGCTAAAAGTAGAGGAAGTCCCTGTCTAAAAGCGTATAAGCTACACAGTGCAGCTTGCTTTGCACCTGCTGTGCATGCTGTTACCCAGTCTATGTTCTTACGAAGACAGAGAAAACAAATGGCAGGAAATGTGCATTGAAAGACGGTGTCCATTTTTGCAATCAGCGCAAAGTACCTGTAGCACAGCTTCAGCAATCTCTTCCTCCAAAGCGTCAGAGTCAGCTTTGCTCATTGGCAGGCGCCCTGCTATCTGATAAGAAGTACACTCAACTAGCACATTCTCCAGCATTTCCACTAGATCGTCTGGAGTGTCTGCACAAAAACAGCAAATTCACAATGGGATACAAGGATCAAGGCCAATACAGCCTTAACTAAAGCAACACCCAAAGATGCAGTTGAAATACAATACAGAAGTCACTGTCTTTGGGATTGTAGAGGTCACGTGAGTATATAAGGCTAAATGTAAAGCTGCATTGCTTACTTGCAGCGATTAGCACCGAGTAAAACAGTTGCGTGCCAGGGATGGCAAACATGAACGTATGCGCATTTGCGCGCAATGTTGGCATGGAGGTTGACAGGTCCCAGCTGGCATTGCCAACCTGCACAAATAGCAACAATTTTCAACCTAAGTGCTTTTGGTGGTGCATGAAATTACGTGCATTGCAGGCTGACCTTGGCCAGAAGGTGGGGTTCCTGACCACCACTGTTGATCAGTTCTATGTGGAAGGCACCCCATTGCAACAAACTCTCTTGGCCGCTCTCAACCTGAACAGGAAAGTCGGTGCAAGGCTTGCTTGCTATGACAGGCGAGCATGTCGAGGCGCATCAGCGAGCTTGCTAACCTTGTGCAGCTGCACTTCGGGGATTGTGATCACGTTCTCGACGGTAGGGCCGCTCATGCTGGCAACAGCTTGCTGTCAGATCAGTGTTTAGGCTGGTGTCAAGAAGCTCGACAGGCAACCCTGTTGCGCACTGGTACAATGTTGAAGGACGTTCCCAATTGTCAGGACAGCACTGAACGCAGCGACTCAGCACCTTTGTGCTTGATCTGGCAATCGCTAGTGCTGAGCAGACCATGCACAGCAGACTGGAACTGAGCTAGAAGCTGAAAGGGGAAGCCAGTCAGCACTTTTAGTAAGCACGTGGCTCCTGATCGCGTTTGCCTTGGCTATGCAGCGCTCTGTGCAGCGCTCGGCTCATCTTGCACGTTTCCCCAAACACGAGACGAGCACATCAATTCGCGCCCTGCTCGAATTCCTTGACTGACATTGCTCGGGCGCCCGACAGCGCTGCGTGACTATGATCAACAACTGCCACCAATATCGTTGACTGCTCCCTGGATTTGGGCATGATATTGTCGCATCAAACCGCTACACCAGGCGTGGCTGGCATTGCAGCCAACCGCGTTTGGGCTCGCGCGTCTAGGTCCGAGCACAGAGTGCAAAGCTGTCAGCTTCTTCAGACTTCAAAGTCACACCGCAAGTGCCACAGACGTATTCTGCGCTCAGCGCGATGTCAAGCAGCGTCGACAACTTTGAGCAAAGCGCCAGCTGGCCAGTACACCGCGCCGTTTGGGGACGGAGACATATTCATCATAGCTGGTGCTGGCATAGCTGGACTTGCCATGGCTGCAGCACTGACCAAGGCGCGTAATAGATTACATCAACATGAAACACGCAACAAATGCTGTGAGCCTGACATACTGTCACTGCTGGTTCAGGTTGGCATCCCTTGCAGAGTGTTGGAAAGGGATGCTGGTCCTAGAAAAGGAGGAAGCGCCATTGGGCTGTGGCCTAATGCATTCAGAGCTCTGGATGCTCTTGGTGTAGCTGAGCCTCTGCGGCAGGCGCATCCTCTGCTCACAAGGCAAGGCAACACGCCTCACCCTTTTGCAGCTGTTCAATGCTAGCAAACGCATTGTCGTTGGCTGTTGCACAGTTGTCAGCTCTGACTACTGAAAATTAGCGCTGATCGTACCCAATGTTAGGTCCACCTGCTTTCTCCCCAATGCATACATTCCTGACAGCATGCTATCTGTGCATTGGATGGCATTTCAGTCTGCATGAAAAGCTCCATTGCTGCCTTCCTGCTTAGTTCAAGTGCAACGACTCGCTTTTGCCGAGAGATGCATGAATAGTATAGTACTCTCATGCAGGGTTGAGCTTTGCAGCAATGATGGCAGCACCTTGAAAGCCTTCAGTCTTGATGAATGCGAAGGAGCTCCTCATGAGTTCAGAGGGGTCAAGCGGGACACTCTGCTAGAGGCTCTGCAAAGCACCGTACCGGAGAGCTGCATTGAGTACGGCGCTGCCATACATTCAGTACAGACCGAACACAATGGTAAGCTGTGCTAATTTATCAGATTGCTGCGCTTGAGTTATCCTGATTGCACCTATAGGCAGCACAGTCTGCTTTTCATCACAAATTGATTGACATCAGTGCCATGACAGGCTGCAAACGGCATGATATGGTGTCTTCGCTTACCTCTTGAGCTTCTGTATGTGGCTTGCATTTCACAATGATGTTGCAGGTGCTCTTATAACGCTAGAGAACGGCAAAAAGATCAGGGCTCGCTGCTTGATAGGAGCAGATGGAGCCAACAGTCGAGTGGCCAGGGCACTCAGTGTTCCAAAGCCTAACTATGCAGGCTACACAGCATATAGGTGTGTGCTCTGCACTATACAAATGCAGCATTTTGCATTTTCTGCCGTGCAAATTGATATTGCGTCAACATGAGTGTTGAGGTTTGTCATTTGAGTAAACGTCCAGCTCTGCTTGGCTTGTAGCAAGACAGCCCATGTTTTCAGCAAAGCTTACATGCCTGCTTGTCAAGCAGAAAGCTCCACCTTGCATACAATGTGCATGCTGCGCTATGCAGTCTAGTCACCAAAGCACAGCTGCATAGTTGCATCTGCTTCAATGCCTTGTCTAGGTTGTAGATCACGGCGTAGACGTGCAGAAGCTGCTCAGCACACAGCTTAGGGTGCTATTTTGTCTGATTTTTCTAGGCGAACATCAGACGCCCTGACAAAGACGCTCAGAACATGCCTGTTTGGCGAGACGTGACTTGGACCACGCACACATAGCACATGTGCTGGAATGTGTAATGATCATTGTTATTGTCAGCACACAGCTGAATGTAAGCCAACCTCAGGGTCTGCATCACATTCAAGCTGTCCTCTGATTGCAGCAAGCTTGCAGGGGCGTGGCCAGCATGCCAGACGGCCTGCCAGTGCCACTGAACACTGTACGCCAGACTTGGGGTGCAGGAGTGCGCTGCGGCATGTACCCCATCTCTGATACAGAGCTGTACTGGTTCACAGTCTTCAATGCGCCTGAGGTCAGGCATGCTCATGTCAATCAGGCTTCTACATGGAAGCATATATGGCATAGTCACAGTGATTGTACTTGGGTGCACAGTTCAGAATGGATACCAGATGTTCATGGCCCATTATGGCATGTGGATACTGCTTACTGCCAAGGACAGCTTCAAATTGCCCATTTTCTGTGTGACAGCACCTGCAGTGATGTGCCAATGCGGCATTTGTCACCTCTAACTACACATGTTTGCCATATGCTGAATTGTAGTCGGCAGTAGAGCAGTTTGTGCAAATGAACACTGCATATTGTTAGCCAGTAATGAACGGGCACTACCCGCAGGATGCCTCATTTGTGGCAACTGAGGACCGGCAACGTGATGCCTTGAAGTTCCTGCCTGGCTGGAAAGGTGGGATCTACGAAGCAGTGCAAAGCACCCCTCCAGAGCGCATTAGCAGAAGCAAACTAGCAGACAGGTCAAGCTACTTCAGTGTAATCCCTTAGCTGGCAGAGCAAGCTACAGTCAACTAGGCATTGCCTGCTTCTACTTGCTGCTGTCACAACCTGTTCATTGTATGGTGCCGCTTGCACTTACTGTGTGGTCCTAGCATAAGTCCTGCAGCTCTTCAGGCTTTTGAAATTACTTGCTTGTGTCGCGACACAAGTTATGCAGAAGAGACCAGATGTACCCGCAGTGAATGTGCTTCTAGTGCTTGTATTGCTGTCAGCACGTTGCCTCAGCATTGCAGTGTCAGCATGCTATCAGAAATATGTAGCAAACAACCTTGGGCCATGGCTTGAAGAGCAATGTTGGTAATCTCAGGTGGCCTCCCATTGGCAAAGGCTTCTCCAAGGGGGCCATTACCCTAGCAGGGGACGCTGCCCATCCTATGACCCCAAACTTAGGCCAGGGGGGATGCACAGCTCTTGAGGTGGAGACTCCCAATGATACATGGCTTGCCTGCACTGTGTCTATAGTGCTGTCTAGCCTTTGCTTTGTGTATGCAGCACTGATATAGGCCAACTTGTAGGTCGCAGAATGCGTGTATCCTCATGAAGGTGGAGCAAAAAGCCGCAGTCACAACAGTTGCTGAAAGCAGTAAGCTTGGGCTTTGCATCTCTACAGCTGCTATTGCTTGCACTGCTGTGCACATATCATTTGCACAGCATCAACTTGAATTCACAGCAAGGTCAGGGTCTGCATGCAGGATGCTGTGGTCATGGCACAGAAGCTACATGCGCTCATTCACCCATCAACAGATGGTCTTAGACCCCGCTCCTTGAGGTCTGTTGCTACAGCAGACTTGATACATGTGCTGCGAGACTATGAAAAAGAGCGCAAAAGCAGGACGCGACTCATCACTGTCAGATCCAACCTCATGGGACAAGCCTTGCAGATACCCTTTGACCCGGTAACTCCCTTGTCACAAAACATGATGTCTTCTGGTGTAGACTCTATGTACGTAAAGCTGCCTGGCTGCACCTGTTGCTCATGCAATGCATGTATGGTTTTTTCAGTGCATGTTTCTGTGCACCTCTGCTGTACAGTTACAGTGCAGAGTGGTGCAAAAGCAGCAGACAGCTCCTGGTCACAGGTGTGCTGCAATGCTGAGAGTGCCAGAATCTGAATTTGTACAGCTCAATGGAAGTCTGCCTTTAGCATTGCATTTTGGACTTGATATTGATCCAATTCATCAGGATACACCGCCAGCATTCTTTCGCTTGCAGAGCGTCCATTGTGGCCTGCAGGTCTGCAAGCTGAGGAACTTTGTTGTCAAGAACATCTACTCACCTCGCCACTTCTTGGATCATGCCAACTATGATTGCGGTCAGCTTCCGTGAAGCTGCAAGGCTGAAGCTAAGACTTCAGTCTGGTAACCAACAGACTGGTTTTGGGCGTCAAAAAAGGGACACAGCCTGATCTTTGTCGACAGACACTGGGTCTTGCCCTGCATGCAAACTGAGACTACTGATGACACTGCGCAGCTTCAGCTGCTGCACGTAAGCTGCGGACACAAAACATAGGCTAGCACTGACATACGCCGAAGCTGAAAGATTGTGTCATGATCAGCTGTTTGTACAACTGGGCAGTGTTTTGCTTGGCACTCATGCATGTTGACATTGCTTTGAGTCTATAGTCGTTTCGCTGGATCGTTGAGCTTGCAAGTGTGCTAGGCATGCGTTCATCATGACATCCTGCGCCGGCATAATGCTGCACTTCAGCCCCGGGCTTTAGATGTAGCACTGCAGTACTCCGCAACACGCCATGATGCACTGTCTATAGAAGGAATCTGATGCATATGGTACATGCCTGCAGTAAAGACTGCCAGTTCACAACCCTTACAGGTGCTATGAATTTGCGAAGTGTTCACAAACTTAAGAGCTCAAATCTGCTAGCCGCTGTAAAATTGAGGTCGACACCAGTTGCAATTCAGTCAGAAAGATGCTGTCAGTAGACACCGCTTGTAACTGCAAGGTCGCAAAGGCCACGTTGTTCCACAAGCAGGCCAAACAAAGCATTTGATGTTGATTCAATAGCTCATTAGTCAGACTACCAGTAGCGAATTCAGCACCCAGCGGCGGCCAAGTCGCTACTACTAAAACTGATTCATTCAAATGGATAGCTTTGCTGTCTAATAGCCACCCATGGTGTCCATGCCACCTGCTGCTCCTGCGCCAGCTGCCTCAGGCTCTGGGATCTCAGTCACCACCACATCTGACGTCAAGAACGTCCTGGCAACAGAGGCTGCGTTTTCAAGCGCGCATCTGACCACCTTTGTGGGGTCGATGATACCGGCCTTGAGCAAATCCTCGTACACTCCTGCAAAAAGCATGATGCCTGAGAAGGGTGACGATGTTTGTGCAAGGCAGAAACTCGTCACAAAGATGATGCAGGGACAATGCTGCAGCATGCAGCATGATAGACCCCTCAAGTATAGTGACTTGGCGGCAGCATGCTGCAACATACACGCCTGTTATGCCAAAGAAACCAGACTGCTTGAGACCTCGCGGTTGATCACAAGCACCTCCACAGAGGAAAGAAGCTGGTCAAGCAGCATACTGACCTGTTGACGCGTTGTAACCAATGTTGGGGTCGCTTGACTCCAACACCTTCTGCTGGACAACACTGCCGTTCACGCCAGCATTGTTGGCAATGAGCTTCAGGGGGTAGCCCAGTGACCGCCTCACAATCTCCGCTCCAATCTTCTGCTCATCGTTTTGTAGGTTGCCTTTGATGGCATCAACCTGCACAAATGAACAGCTCCAAATGAGACATACTATGACCCTCTTCAGCCTGCATTGTGCAGTGTTGCTGTACACATTGGGTAGATCAACGTGTTGAACTGTGGTTCTCTTGAGCTCAGCATGCATCATGGCTGTACACAGCTTGCATGCAATAGGCTCAAAAATATCGAAGTCAATTCTGAGGGACAGGTCAAGCTGGCTGAAAGCAAGACCACACTAGGGCATGCTGAACTGCCAAAAAAGGCCTTGAGGCAGACACACTAAGCACATGAGCCAGAACATGTAGTTAATATTGCTATTTTGATGCTGTGTTGAAGCTGTATCATACCTTCTGTGCCAGCTTGAGTAGGGTGCTGCCTCCGCCGGCAACAATGCCCTCCTCCACAGCTGCCTTGGTGGCGTTCAGGGCGTCCTCCACCCTCAGCTTCTTCTCTTTCAACTCAGTTTCTGTCTGGGCTCCCACCTGTTGACCACCAGCACAGCTTTAATCAAATCGCCTCAGCCATTGAGCTCAAAAGCATTGATTGTCTGGATCGCAGCTCGTGTCATGTTCACTGCAGAGGTGCACAGGACGTGATTGACAGCAAGCTAAGCAAAATACAGCTTCTGCAGGAATGATAGCAAGAAGACTGAGAATCATGCTGTGGCACATGTGTCTATTTTGATCAGTCCTGAGCTATGTATTAGTGCACAAAGCAAAGGTACGGTAAGCCCAGTCATCACGCAGTAATCGAAAGGATACCTGGATGATGGCAACACCACCGGAAAGGCGAGCAATGCGCTCATTAAGCTTTTCCCTTTCATAGTCCTGCTCTGTGTTCTCCACTAGGTTCTTGATCTGCTTGACGCGGGACTTAACAGATTCCTCAGAGCTGCCATCTCCCACAATGGTGCAGTTCTCCTTGGTCACCTCAATCTTGGCGGCTGTACCCAGCACTTCCTCGCCTACCTGCAACCATGCACAACGCATTGGAACTTTCTGCCAGTTTACTCAACACTCATTCAACTAGCAAGCCAGCACAACATGCCTCTGCAATGAGAGTTTTGCAAGGCTTGCCACAATCCACATTTAAGCCTTGTGAGGGAGTAAGTCACAGTGTTGCAGGGCAGTCCCTGTGAACCTCACCAATGTTCATATTTGTGGAGGATCATGACAGACATGGACATTGTATGTGTTGAGCTCGTAAAGACTGACACAAAGCTGTGACAGCCAACCTAAACCTCCCCCAGATACCAATAGCAGTCATGCTGTTCGAGATGTGCTGACCTTGTCTAGGGAGAGGCCAAGCTCCTCCTTGACCACCTGGGCGCCCGTCAGGATGGCAATGTCTTCCAGGTAGCTGCTCTTGCGCTCACCAAAGCCTGGAGCCTTCATGGCCACCACCTGCACCACCATGTATGCTGTGTCAGGACTAGTCCACACCAATGTCAGAAACTGCCTCTGCACTGTTGCATGTCAAAAAGCTCAACAGGGTCCAGTCTTTGTGAGGTCTGCAAAGTGGCTGAATTGAAGGCTGGACAATGTGCAGAGCATCCCGCAGTGTGATTGGCGCTGACCAGACTTCTGGTCATACTCTTCAGACTGGTTTCTTGTGTGAAAGCTTCAATGCAGTGGCGACGACGCCATTTCGGTCTGAAGCAAATCAATCAAGCATATGGCCACAGAGCCGCCATCAGCGCTAATGATGGTGATGCCGCTGATGACGATGGTGCTGACGCTGACAATGGTGATTGCAATGGTGGTGCTGCTGACGTTAACAGTGCTGGTGCTGCTGACGTTAACAGTGCTGGTGCTGCTGACGTTAACAGTGCTGGTGCTGCTGATGATGAGGGGCCAGCATGCAATGAACAGGTACCTTGAGGCTGCCGCGTAGCTTGTTGACAACCAGGGTGGCCAAGGCTTCTTGCTCAATGTCCTCTGCCATGATCATGAGGGGGTAACCCCCTTTGATAGCCCCCTCCAGAATGCCCACAATGTCACGGGCTGTGGAGATCTTCTTGTCAACCAACAGGAGCTTGCACTGCTCATACTCAGCAACCTGCAAAACTGACAATGATTGAAGTCTTGACAGACCCAGTTCCAGCTTAGGACAAGGACTGCAGTGCAAAACAGATCGGAAAGCTCAGTTTATGTACTAGGTTGTCATCAAGGTTTTGACAGGTTTGGTAGACCTTCCTGTTATGACGAACGAGACAAAACATCATAGCTTCCATCCAGCACTGCAAAACTGCCATTCTTGTGTGGCGACCAAACATGCAAAACATAATAAACACAGACTGTAAGCTGACAAGGCTGTTTTGGACAACACATGATCAAGAAGACCTGCCAACATATCCTGCAAAGACTGCTCTTTGTTTTGGAGCCATTGTTGCCGTTGCTTTGGAGCTGTTGTTGCCGTCATTTTGGAGCCTGAACGGCATACTTGTCAGGTCGAAAAAGGTTTTGCTTGGTCAATGAAAATGGGACAAGCAGTTGCAGTCTGCTATTGGGATGCAGTATTCAGTCAAATGTAGCAACAGGCAGTACAGCGACAGCCCTTGCGATTCACTGCTGCAAAAGCATGAACCAGACTGCACTCTTGCAGAGGAGAGCTGACCATGCGCTCTGGGTCTGTGATGAAGTAAGGGCTGATGTAGCCCCTCTCAAACTGCATGCCCTCAACAACATACAGGTGGTCCTCAGCGGTGCGGGACTCCTCCATGGTGACAACGCCTTGCCGTCCAACCCGTGCCATGGCATCGCTGATCAGCTGGCCTATCTGCAGAGCCACAACGTACAGTTGAGAGGCTGTCATGATTCTGTCGTTGCTGATCACACGTAAGCATGAATCACTCAACTGCTCAGCACCATCAGCACTTCATATGAGCCTCAGGGCAACTGATACGAAGAATGTGCATGTTGACTGAGCAGCCTCAGGTTTTGTACGTCAAGCTCTGTACAAGCTTCGGTGTAAAGCTTTCATTGCCACAGTGCTGAAATTTGTGCTGTTGGCACTGTTGCATGGGTGCAAAAGCAGCTGGGAATTTACTTATGGCAGCAACAACTGCAGGATGTGGCAGTTGGGTGGTGCAACATACCGTCTCATTGCCACCAGCCGAGACTGTGGCAACATTTGCTAGATCAGCATCTGTGACATCTGTGCTCATCTGCTTGAGGTCCTTGACCAGGGCAGACAC
This sequence comes from Trebouxia sp. TZW2008, assembly GCA_002118135.1. Taxonomy (NCBI): domain Eukaryota; kingdom Viridiplantae; phylum Chlorophyta; class Trebouxiophyceae; order Trebouxiales; family Trebouxiaceae; genus Trebouxia; species Trebouxia sp. TZW2008. Next base: position 168,431 of record BDIU01000374.1, read on the forward strand.
TGTGCTCTCAATGCCACGTGACAGCTGCACGGGGTTTGTGCCGGCAGCCACAATCTTCATGCCCTCAGCAATGATTGCTGCACTGAGGATGGTGGCTGTTGTTGTGCCGTCACCAGCTGTGTCATTGGTCTTACTGGCAGCCTGCACATGCATGTTGGAGCATTCGGCATTGACATGCTTGCCAGTGACTTACATGACCCTGCCGAGTGCATACAGAAGGCTTAAAACTGCCTGTCCTGCCAGCCATTTCTGCCTAGAGCCATTGTGAACCAATGCAAATCAAGGCTCGACTGACTGACAGCTGACTGCGCATACGTGCCTGCCTTCAAGGCTGCCTTGCCACTATACATGACACACATCTCCTGACTGGGCAAGCGCAGTGCAGCATAAAATCAGGAACCCCTTCCAAGATGACGCAGGGGCTGCAATTGCTACAACGCATACTTCACCTGCAAGCCAATGTGCTGCTGTGTTGGCACTGCTTTACACGTACCTGTCGGACAAGCTTGGCACCAATGTTTTCGACAGGGTCCTCTAGCTCGACTTCCCTTGCAACTGTGACACCATCATTGACAATTTTTGGGCTGCCGTATTTGCTCTCAAGCACAACATTACGACCCTGCAATTGCAAACAGCATCAGATAAACAATTTTGAAATATGTCATCTGACCAGATGCAGTTGCTGCAGGCAAGTGCTCATGAAGTATCATTACCACATCATGGAAGTTTGCTACAGCTACGCATAGTCAAGCCTTGTTTGGTGGATGATGTGAGCTTTCTGCCGTTACGTGTGTCTGTATACCTTGGGTCCAAGTGTGATGCCAACAACGCTTGCAAGCTTGTCAACTCCAGCCTGCATCTTCTTCAACGCAGATCCATCCTTGTTGAAATGCAGCTGCTTTGCCATGGCATAACAAGGCTGCACACCAGTACGGCTGCAGGCACACCCGTGATGTAAGATTACTGTAGCTGTTGAGGTGACGAATTTGAACAGTAAGTCTTTTACCTTGGGCGCTGCAGAAGGCTTTTGCGGGCAAATACTTTGCTGGGTCTTGAGCCTGCAGGATTGCAAGTCTTGCAAGCTTTGACTTTGGCAGTAAACCTGAGACACGACAGAACCAGAGGGGGTCTTACACTGAGTGTGCAAGGGGCAACCCCTGACATTGCTAGAGAACACGGGTTTTGCTGCTGCCTGTGTAGGCCTGCAACCATTCAGCGCAATCAGATAAGCAGAAGTGGTACTGAAGAGTGTGTTGCGAAGCGCACCGCCGCTGAAGCGCAACACGCGCTGCAAGCTGCAAGACACTGCGCAGATGCTGTTGCGTCGAAGCAAGACGCTTTTCTGATCGAGCAAAAACCTACCTAGCGGATGGCACACTGGTCCGCATCATTGTTGTCTGCATGATGGCAAACTCGCGGTGTATGTAGCGATCTGATCACTGTTCAGTAGCAGCCAGCTGAGCTGCGTATACGGACTTCCAGAGTTTGGCCGCAGCCCTCTCAGCGGCGGGCTATCCGATACACTAGGGTTTTATTCAATGCCTGGCACACTTGTTCACAACAGCGCTTCCTCGTCACCCGTGCACGGCGTGCTGGAGCAATCCAGAATCCCCCGAAAACTTGACAGATCGTCACGCCCTTCTTCGCGTGCATAACTGTCAATCGCATGCCTTCGTAAGACCATGGACGACAAATCGGGTTCGTCATGCACACGCTAGGCCCGATTCCTACTGTCAAGCCCTATAAGCAAGTCAACTCGCACCTGAGTCTTTTTAAAGCTCGGTCGTTGTTTCGCTCGAGGCAATGGTCGGCGAAGGCGAGACCTCCGTTGCAGGTGGAGGTTTGTTGGCTGGCACGGCATGCATATGGCTCCTTGGGATATTTGAACATTCTGACGCATGAACGTGTTCACAGCAGGCCAGGCTTTGCAGAGCACAGTGGACTACATTCAGAGCTGATCAGATACAAAGTACACAGGTACAAATTGAGCTGTGGCTGGCATTTGTGAGTTCAGTTACAACGCAAATCCAGCTAAACTGCAGGCTGCCGTAACAACAATGTCTATTCTGCAGGTCATTACTGATGCTGGTCTTGTGACTGTATATCCTTTGCAAGCAGAGGATGAACGTGGGACTGCCATACTGATGACGCGCTCACTCAACAAGGGTCATCGCTTTGCAGAAATGAGGTGCTGCATGCCCAATGCTGTTGACGAAGCAGCATCACCTTGCTGCCTGGCTGTGGTGTTGAGACAACATGTACTGCAGGGACTATGTACGTGACTCACTACAGAGCTCTCCCGATGGCGTGATGATGATTGCACGGCTTACTCCTGGAGGTACTGCATACTGCATGATACTGAGCCAGCATCCCAAAAGTGCTGTACAGCAGCTCTCGTGATCTGCAAGCTTGATGTTGCAACGAGCATTTTGCCTGCTTGCAGATGCATCTGAGTTGCAGTTGGGACAGAGCTCATTGGTTGTCGGTCTAGCTGCATTGTCATTCAATCCAGCAACACGAGAAAAAATGCCAACTCTTCAGCCGCCAGATGAGGCTGCCTACCTGTCCAACATTGCAGTTGAGCCTCGCTTTCGCAGGTATGTACTGTTCAGCCCCACACCAGCAACCTTGTAGATTGCTCCACCGCATTGAATGCTGCCAATAATGCTTGCCCAACAGCAGATTTGGTTTCACGACGTTGAAAGCTTGCTGCAGGAAAGGCATAGCATCAGCTTTGCTGACAGTCTGTGAGCAGATCACGCAAGAGACACAGCTGAAAAGCATTTACTTGCATGCCTGGCAATTTGACGCTGGAGCACAGGCCTTCTACAGTGGTGCTGGATACAAGGTGGCAGGCAAAGATTCAGGCTTGGCTGCTGTCTGGCATGGCCTTACACCCAGGGTACTGTTTTACAAAGATTTGCCTGCATCTTGAGACTCACAAACGCAGATCTCATCACCTGCTGAGATTGCAACGTTGATATAAAATCATATCTTTACGCTGATCAGCATTTGCTGCAAGGGCTCAATGTGCTTGACTATTTTTTCCAAGCTTGAGCTACATCCCAAGAAGCAATCATGAGGATTCTGCAGATCTGCAGATCTAGAATTGTTGTGTCATTCCATGCAAACATTGAAGCCTGCTTGCTCTCAACTGATCAACTTGTTTTGTGAGCCCATTCAGCACTGCAAAATGACTAGACCATCTTTGTCACTGCAGAAGCTCACATCTGTGTAGCTTTCTTGCGTCTTCCAATTTGACCTTGCTTTGTACGCATTTAGTTGACACAGTCAGGGGAGACATTACAGCAGATATGGCCCTTGAGGCATGCATGTTTGGCCAAATCATGCATGTTTGGCCAAATCATGCATGTTTGGCCAAATCATGCAGCTGTACAGTGAAGATGCACAGGTGCTGAGAAGGGTCTAGCCAGAAGTCCAATATCAAGTCTCATCAAATCACCCTCAACAGGCATGTTCAGACTCCTTCATTGTTGCGTCAGCATGTGTTAACAGAAGACTTCAGGCAAGTCCTGATATCATTAATAGAACAAGATATCTTGAGCAGTCACTAGCAATGTGTAGACTCCTACAGCATTGACGTGTGTCAAGAACTGTTTGAGCTATATGGCTTTCACACAGTATCATATCACTTGCATTTGCTTGTCATGGTTTGATTGGATGTGACGGTTGGCATCACAAGTGCACATCATACACATGTGCAACACAACTTCAGTCAGTCAAAAGCAATACAGGAAAAACGAAATGTCACACAATGAAATAAGACTTGTTTTGTAGTGCTGCATAGTCATGAGGACGGAGAGTCTCGAGCACACTCTCAGAGGTTGTCAATCTTTTTGTGCAGTGCTATCGCGACTTTTTATGCTGCTCATCAACAACATTGCCCTGTGGCGGACTTGGGCTGTGCTTCACAACAGGGCGGTCTCCAAGCACTAAGGCATGGTACTCTCTCTTGTCTTGAAGCCTTGAGTTTGATGGCTTCAGAGGCACACAGTCTGGAAAACTCATCTGCACCCAAGACACAACAGTAGTCACATGCATCACTTGTAAATTGGCTGATTGCAGCAAGTGACAAGCTGCTTGCGCAGACCATGAATGTAACAAACTTACCATGTATTCTCGCACATTTTCTGCATACAGCAAGGAGTCTTTCTGCTCCTCCTCTGATGGCACATATACTGGTAACTGCAACACAACGTGCAAGCGAGTCTCAATCACAGACATATGCCTGCTTGACTGGCACAGAGAAGTGGCTGTTTACCAGCAATGACAGCCGATCAAAAGTGAGGTTCAGCTTTGCGCACCTCATATGCTGTGACAGAGTGTGTATTGCATAACACCAGAAACATCTGCCATTTGATGTCTATACTTTCCCAAGCAGGTGAGACACGCCCCTGCAGTCAAAGATCAACCGTCTGAACTCTGCTTCAGGCAGTGCTGTTAAAATTGCTTTGTTTGACTGGAGCAATACTGGGTAGTCAGCCAGCACACAGAGCCAATCAACAATGACGTGCATGAGCTGTGATGCTTGAGTAGTGTTTACTGTCGTTGACAATGACACCAGATGCAGCAATCTCAAGTTTGAGAGCACAGCATGCTGAGCAGCCCAAACATCAGGTGCCTGTCAAAGGCTGCATAGTGTGCATGTAATATACTGTTATGTAGGCTGTTATGAGCATCTGTTGTACAAGCTGTTGATACCTTGCCATATCGTATAAGCACTGGCTGCACTGGAGCCCCAGCAAGAAAAGCGCCGCTCTTGAAGGGTAACAGGTACTCACCATTTGTGGTTGTACCCTACATGTCTAACAATACTTATGTGAGCAGCATTTGAGCATGTCGTACGGAACTACATCAATGACCAATGTATTGAAAGGACTTGCTGCACAGGATATTCTAACCTCAGGAAACAGCAGCATTGGTCTGGCGCCTCCATCAGTGCCATTGGCTGCGGCCTGCATACGCTCTTTGACTTGGCCAGACACCCCCTGTACCAAATGCAAACATCTTGGTGCCTTGTACCAGCAGAAGGCAATGAAATGCCTATGAGCAGCAAGCTGTCTGCAACTGTGGCACAGCAGTCACTCATCAGACGGGAAGTGGACAGAACAGAGCACATTGCAATAGTAGACGCCTGGCACGTAAGCAGAGCAGACACAGGTGGCAGGCCAAGACAGTTGGCGCATCATTTAATGTACCTGTGTATTGGCATTCTTTGCTTCACGCTCCACGTACAGACAGTCCATGTGCTGACTGCACGCAACAGCGCAACTGGTTGAGACCATGAAAGAGTGAAAACACAGGCTTGGCAACCTTGAATACCTGATCAAGCCAACCCAGACCAAGTTCTTTGTGCTATATCGGGCGACAAAGCTTGGGAAGGAGCGAGACATGTGCACTAGGATGTCAGCCCAACTGCAGTGGTTGGACACTATGCCTGCCACTTTGACAGACTTGATATTCTGCTGGGGCCTGTTGTCTGTCACCTTCTTCCATCGTATTGTCAGAAAACCCAAGCAAAACAGTTCCATCCTTACAAATGTTTTGCCGCAGCCAACGACCCACGCTGCTCTGCTTTCACGTGGAACTAGGAATGAAAGTCGACATGCTAGATAGCAACCGATGAGGCAAGCGATGCAGCCTACAATCTTGATAGGCAAGATCGTGAGGGCCATGACAGCAAGTCTGAGGTATTCGAGCACGCTTTGACGTCGTGACCCCTCAAGACCATATTGATCATGCCGTCTAAATGCGTCAAAAGCCGGGTCATCTTCAGACCTTTGCGGTGCAGATGCCTGGCAAGACATGACTTGACTGTTGCTGTACCAACTGCAAAGACTGTCGTGCAAGGAACTAGCAGCAAGTCTGCATTTCAGCTACTCTGATCGTATGCTCTAGACCTTGTCGATGTCCCAGAGGATCAAGCCAACACAGTGAGCTGATGAGAATCAGGCATCGCGCATTGCGAGAAGCTGACTAATGCTGCGCACGTTCGCACATTAGTACCTCAAGTGCCACCTGCTGCTTGTTGCAACTTGCCTGTGCGAAACTTGACTGATGCCTGTCTGTGTGAGAGCGTCCTGCACTACGTTTCTTTTGCTGTGCATAGCTCGCCGTTTGCGCGTGATCGCTTGAGCACGTCATAGACACAAGTGAGGTTCCTGAGCAACAGAGATCAGTTCGAAACGCGTAGCTTGGCGAACGACAAAACGCCACTGGGAAGCAAGCCCGAAATATGGGTTGCAACAACAGTAAGCCAGGTACAACGATGCTGCCGTTGATCCCTACCTTACATTAAAGCTCCCACTATACTGGTCAGAACCTATACTTGCTGACGCAAAAGTTACAGTCAGCAAAGGCTCTATCGACATGCAGCCCCAAAACCACTCAGCGAGATCAGAGGAGTAGGACAACCACAGCCTCAGCCTGCAGCTGCTGTCCCTCGAGTCAAGTTGGTCCTACTTGGAGACTCAGTAAGCGAGCAGACTGTGAGCTAATTGCAGCCACCGTTGCCACATTTACAGAAACGATCTCATGCTGTGATAGGGTGTTGGCAAATCCTGCTTGGTTTTGCGCTATGTCCGAGGCCAGTTCGACCCCACAAGCAAGGTCACAGTGGGAGCTGCATTCATGAGCCATTCAGTCAACCTTCCTGATGGGACCACAATCAAATTCGAGATATGGTGCGTCGCAATGATGCTTGAGCTGCACTCAGTGTTGCCATGCAGGGCTGCAGTAGCATGACAGATGCTCTGAAACCAAAACCTGAGCTTGTATGCTCTGTCTTGGAATGCAAAGGTAGTGTCTACATGCAGGGACACAGCTGGGCAAGAGCGATATGCTTCCCTAGCGCCTCTGTATTACAGAGGAGCATCTGCTGCAGCAATTGTCTATGATGTCACAAATGAGGACACATTTGCAAAGGCTAAGCACTGGGTCTCAGAGCTGCAGAAGAATGCTGGTGGAAATCTAGGTTGGCTTACTCTGGATGCTGAGGCCTCTGTGCACATCTGCAACTGATTGACAGCAGCTCACAGACAGTGTTGTTTGCAGTGGTCATTCTTGTTGGAAATAAAACTGATTTGGCAGAAGACCGGGTCATCTCTGCTGAGGAGGGTCAAGAGTATGCTACAAGGTGATACATGTAGCAGCAAACACAGAGTGCACACTGCATACAGCCTCCTGTATGCGCAGTGTTGGCAAGGTCAATAAGTCCCCAGGCTATTCACCTGTTAATTAACTTGATAAATGAGGTTCGTAACCTCCCACAGTCGGATTTGCCTCGTTTCGCAGTGTAGAGGTTGTTAACCTGTTGATTAAGTTAATAACTGAGGTTGATAACCAGCCCACAAATTATTAAGGGCTAATAAGCCAACACTATGTATGCGCAATCTCACATGTTGTGGCAATGCAGGAACAACATGCTCTTTGTGGAAACATCAGCTAAGACAGCAGCCAACACTGCAGAACTGTTTGAATCAGTAGCAAGACAGATTTCAAAGCCTCAGCATGGTGCATCACCACCAGCATCAGCACAAGCACCAGCTGAGTCCAATGAGCTCCCAACATCACAAGCTACTTCATGACATCAGTCAACTCCATGTTGTGAAGAACATGGCAATCGTTATTGATCACTGTATGCACTCAGCCTGAATGGAATCTGTTCTGGCAGTCAGTCCACTGTGGCATTTGTTGAAAATGTACTGCAGCATTTCCTGGTATGCTGCCGCGCCTTGAATCTTCTGCACAAAACCTTGAAAGCAAGGCTGTCTGAAGCAGCCTCAACTTAGGGCAGTCAATGCAAAACCCATTATTTGCAATGTGGAAGCCAGCACTTGTTCCCGCCCAAGCATTTGCAAGCTTTAATTAGACGTCACACTTTCCAGCATGGCTGCCCATCTTTGAGACACATGTGCACTGCTTTGTCGGGAATTGCATACTGGAGTCGTCAGGCTCTCCAGCCTGCTTTGCTAGCCAACATGCAGTCCTAATGTCTGCCAGGTCTAAATTAGCGCCAGATGCCAAAGCCCTCAACCAAATATTATTGCCAAAGGTGCTGGTCTGAAGATGAGTTTTGCCAAAGTTGCAGCAGACTTGTTCAGAATGACAGAACGTCATGAGTCATATCTCAGAGGCGGACTTCAAACCAAAACACTCAGTCTCATTGCAGTATTCTGCACTAAAAGAATGGTACAGCAGATTTGTTTTCTAGCAGTAGCAACACTGCAAAACCCAGCATGGCAGCCCTTGCATTTGTAATTTCAGCTCGAGGTGTGAAGGCACCTGCATCATTGCAGGACAGTGTTAGTCCTGAGGAGACAGTTTGCGAACACCACACAGCCTGCCATTTGTGAACACAACGCTGTGCATGCACAGCTCACCGAATGCTTCGCTTTTTGCGCCTTTGAGAATGGGGACCAGAGATGAGTATGTCACAATGACCACTGCTGCTGCAATCCGTACAGGTACGTGGTGCACTTGCTGCAAGACAGTCTGTGAATAGTTTGCTTCGTTGAAGGCAGCTGTGATGATGCCTATCATGGCAAGGCGGCCATTGATGATTTCTGGAGCTGGCCCATTGAATTTCATGGCATCTGCAGGCATACCCATCAGTTGAGTGGTATCTTTGCTTGACCATTGTTCCTAATGAAGTGCAATTGCATGGCAACCTCACCCCACAAGGGAACCTCATAGGACCTAACAACGGATGGCGTCACTGGTGGACGAGGATTGCTGCTGCTGAGTGCTGCCCGATCATTTGCTGGCACCCGTGTCTGTGGGCGTGCCGTTCCATCCTTATCCGACAAGTTGGACCTTGCGCTGTAAGGGCCGGTGTTGCTGATAGCTTGACCGGGTGGCTCAAGTCTGGCACTGACTTTGAAGGAACAAGCGCGTTGACACTGTTGGCGCTGTAGAGTCAAGCGATGCCAAGAATTCTGCTTGACAATTGAATGTGGCGCAAACGAGCCGCTAGCTGTGTAGCAGACACCGCATGCATGCATCTGCCGAGCAGCCACGACGTCCAAGAATCGCTGATACCCAGTGGGACTCGCCGTGCTACAGTGACGATTCACACGAGCGCCATAGGCGCTGCAAGCTCATCTGCCTGCCCAGGACCTTGCCCTCTGCATTCCGTGGTCAATGCCTCAGTGTAGTCAATGTGTGTTTGAACCGAGAAGACGATCAACGCAAGTCGCAAGGCACGGGCTGTTCCGCAACGGAAGCTCGGCGCATCGATGCGAGGGCCGGAATGAGTGTAATCTGGACTGTTCAGACGAGAATTCCTTACTCTTGCAACACCTGCTTGCGTGGGGCGGTCTCCTCTGGTCGATACATGCACGTGCAGTTTATGTTACGCGACTACAAGCAGACAAGCTTAGCGGCGAGTGTCGTCTCTAGTGTCTGGTCACGATCAACTCATCATATGGTCGTCTGATAGCCTAAAGCCGAAAGCCCTATGCTTTACGTGCTATACTGGCTGTGCTATGTTGCGGCTTTCGGGACCGCTACAGCCTATGTTGCGTACAAAGGGGCCTTGGTGCAACGCACGCTGGCAGCTGCAGTACGCAGAGGGCTGCGTGGTTTGGTGCACGACATCACAGACAAGACGGAACAGTGCACTGTTACTCGCACCCAGTCAGGCAAGAGACTGCTAGCTCAGCCTGTTTACACAGGTCACACACACCCATTGTCTGCTGTGCACAATTGCAAGCCGCTGTCAAGACTTATGCAGGGTTGCGGGTGGAGCGCGCAACTGTTGCCAGCAGTGTGCTTGGGAAGGTCAACAACTTGTACATAAACATAACCAGCATATCTGTAAACTTTCTGGAAATCAGCCTGCCTAGCTTATGGCGGCCTCTGACTGTGACCCTCCGTGGCGTCAATGTTGAGCTCATGCAGCGGACTCTGCCGCAAGTATGTTCTCATGGCAATCATCAGCATGTTGTTATTGCATGCACTGCCTGCTGTTCCTGACTGAAAACGCCTATGCAGTACTGCGAGCCAAAGTCTCTTGCTGCTGCTGAAGACAAAGTCTCACATGAGATCAATGCAGCCAAGCTGCTTGCAGTTGAAAAGCTGCTGTGGGGGCACAAGCCAAAGAAGCCTGGTGAAGGCATGCAGGGTGGGCTCTTTTGCTCCTGCTGCTGCATCACTGAAACCTTTGCACACTGCCACTTGCTGCACATTGGCGGCTACATCTTCGCCACAACTGCTGCTGACCTTGTGCTGCCTGTGTATTGATGCTGTGAAAGCCGTGACTTCTTCAGATGCGCATTGCAAGTCAATGCTGGCTGAATGCATGACAGAATGCAGGCAAATGCTCAATGCTGCAGATACTCACCTGCGCTTTTGACCCTGCACAGCATGCAAGCACACCAAGGTTATACTATGCAACATGCAGGAATGGGCAGCCGCGTACGCGCCAGGGTAGCGCATCGGCTGCTTGTCATTGTGGTGCAGTACATCAGCTTTGAGGCAGCAGACATACAGGTGGCCTACAAGCAAACAGGCATGCCCGGGCCCAAGCCAACCCCTGGCAGCCCACTAGAAGGCATGGACGCGGTTTGCCTGGAAGTCCGAAAGATTGGACTGCACCCCACAGGTGATATTGTAGGCATGCTAGTGTCTGAGGCAGACTTGCTGACCTCACAAAAGCAGCAGCAGGATTGCATGCGTGAGCAAAATGAAACTTGTGTCTGACTGGGCACCTGTTTTTGGCCCTTGCTTCCTGTTGACTGAGCAAACCCATGTCCAGCACAGCCCCATATAGGTTGCGTTGTGCCACATGAGCTGCTGTGTCACATGCAGAAGCGCCTAAGATCCAGGCGAGGACAGCCAATGTGCCAGACCCAGATGACAGCCCAGCAGATGCACGCAGCGACTTGAGGCAGCTGGCCTCAGAGGGCTCAGTCTGGTGGCGGGCTGTCTGCATACCTGGCTGGATGTGGCGTAAAATTGCAGTGCATGAGCCTGTCAGCACCAGCCTCCAAATTGCTGGAGTTAATGTTCTGCTGAAGGACTATGGCCACAGCCCAACAGAGCTGCCAGACAATCTGGACAAGGTAGAGCCAAGCAGTAGCAGCAGTACCACAAATGCCACCAGCAGCGGGTTTGAAGGTGGCGCGCCCTCACAGACAGGGTTTGTGCAGCAGCCAGAATTTGTACCACAGCAGCCAGGGTTATTACCACAGCAGACAGGCTTTGCACCACAGCAGCATGATCACTTCAGGCTGGGCTTTGTGGCTTCTGGCCTGAAAGCAGATCAGCCGCCAGCTCTTGACAGGCCCTCACCGGTCAAGACAATGCAGACTCCAGCTCAGCCACCGACAGTCACCCACACCTTGTTGCGGCAGTGGGGTGCTGAGGTGTCAGTCAGAATTCTGCCTGTTGGGTGGAGCCAGCCCAAGCAGGCTGAGCAGCAAGGGTCAGCATCACAGGAAGTTTCAGCACCTGGCCAGCCCTTTGATCTGCGTCCACACACACATGGCTTTGCCAGGCTGAACAGCATCTGGGAGAGTCCAGAAGCCAGTGAAGCTGATGACAGCTCACCCACGCATTCCTCTGTCAAGTCCCTCTTTCATGGTCACCCTAGTATACAGAAAAGTGCTGTTGTTCAAAGAGCAGAAGCAGCAGAGCAGCAGCCGGGGTCACCTGGCGCAGCTTTCACACATCGCCAAAGCAATCCCCTGTGTAAGCATCTCTTGCATGTGCTGTGAGCAGAAAATGTCAATCAAACCATTCACCATAGAGCTTTTGCTAGCATAACATGCAGTCTGGGTCACCTTGGTCAAGCACTCACACTGAGTTCCTCCTGAGATGTGAACGCACTACCCGCCTGTAACTCATTCATAAGGTGTGAGACTCAACCCCAGCTATGATATGTTGCAAAGTGTCTTCAACTAGGTTTATCTCTGCAGACAAAGAAGCCCAGAGCTCTCAGTCAGGTGACAGAGACACCTATAAAGAGCCCCCCAAGGCCCCGCCACCCCCCTCAAAGCAGCAGTCTGAGACAGAGCTTCCCTTCCCAGATCCTCAGATTGCAGCCAAGCCCATAGACGCTGCAGCAACTGTGGAGCTACATGTACAACTGCGGTCCTTGGTCCTGTCCATCTGTACAGATTCTGTCTGTGTGGGTCTGAGAATGATGGAGCGCCTTCAGCAGTACCAGCAGCACGCGCACCTATGGCAAGGCAGACCTCAGGTAGAGCTCTTTGCTCACACCAAACTACCTACGCAATGCATACCTGTGGTGCTCAATGTCACACAGCCTGCAAATGCCATTCTGGCTGAGTGCCTTGCAGCCTTGCAGCAGCCTGGGCTTGTAATGTGGGATGTTTCCTGTGTCTGTCTCTTGCAGCAAAGAGCAGGATGATCCTTGCTGCATGAGCTGATTGGCTGCCTTCTCAGCTGATCAAATGCATCTCAAGTCAGAGGTCATCAAGGGATTTGTGCCTTTTGTAGGTGGCTGTGGCTGGCAACAGCGAGGTGTGGTGGAAGCATGCTGGCAGCAATGTGCAGCGGGAATGTCATTTCATCAGTCGCCGGCAGGTATGCATTGCTCCCCGCAAATGCAGCTCTCTCTACCCTGGAATATTATGCTGCATGGCAACCCTACACCATCAGCCTACAGAGAGCATGCTTGTCCGGTCATGTCATCAGAACAAAATGATAGTCAGGCGTCACACAGCTTATGCACAATGATATGATGCTCAGGCATCACAAGCTTGCAATGCAATATCAACAACAGAAGGATACAATACTCAAGCATCACAGAAGTTGTGCAGCAGCATACTTCATCAAGCGTCACAAGACCTTCCAGTGACTCTGACGATGAACTGGCTGCTTTGTCAGGTGCCGTTGAGAGACATTGAGCAGAGGCGCAAGGCCCGCTTGGAGTACAACAAGCTATATACTAAGACTCACTGCCGCTTTTCAACTTTCAAAGACCCCAGCAGGCAAGTACAATGCTCCTGCTGGCTGCAGCCTGCCGCTCTGTGGTCCCAGTACATATAAGGCTCTTGGCAGCTCATTTTAGGCAGTATGGCAGTTCAAAAGAGCAGATCAATGCTGCCAACTCACCAAATCACATGTTTGCACGCTCCATGATGTTGCATTCAGCCCAAATCGCGATTGGGACCGCAAGATTGCAGCTGCTCTGTTGTAAGGACTTGCTTCCTGAGGATATTGTGAAGAGATCATCATCTAGGTCACATGGCTGTTACTGACCTGAGGTGCGTGCACTGCAAGCAGGTCCTGGTGGTCGTGGATGCAAGCAGCTGACGGCAATGACAAGGCAGCTCTGAGGCAGCTTGAGGACAATCTCACCATGGAAGAGATAGCCCACTTTCGTGCCTTTGTGGCAGCCCGCTGCAGCACGCTCCTCATGCGCTCTGAAACCCACCTGCAGCATGCTATTGATGCTGTCGACGCTGTGGTGGCCAACCTAGGTATGCTTGTTCAATGCAATTGCTTTCATTATATTGGACCAGTTTTGTGTGAGCGGTCCGTGCCACAGCTGAAAGTGTCTGGGGCATTGCCTGGGGCTGAGGCGGGTTGTAGAAGCAGTTAGAACCCTGGTGAAACCCTGTGTGCTGCAGTAGTGAGTTCCTAAGCTGCAGCTGCTGAAGTTATGCTAAGACCAGCAGCAAGCCACCTTGCTACAATGCATTGTTGGAATGCTGCTCCCAGTGCCCTGCATGCAGATCTGTTGAAGAGATACTACTGCACTGAGGCCCTGTTATATTAGCTGTAATGCCGCTGCAAGCATTTGGGACAAAAAGTGTTGCAGAAAGAGGCTTGGGGACAGCATTGCCATAATTACTGCAACCTGCTATTTGCATGTTTTGTGAAGACCCTATGTACTGCAGGTCCCTTGCCTCAAGGTGTGGAGGCCCTGCTGATCCACTCAGACAATGTGTCACCCCCAACAGTGCAATTGTCTGTGTCTGGGCAGTGCCCAAAGGTGGGCATCAGACTAGAACTAGCAGAGGACTGGCCTGACCGCACCAACACACAGCCTGAGGCCATGTTCCAACACCTGGAGGCCGCAGTCAAGGGCATCTCTGCAGACATGCGGCCTACAGGTCTGTCAATTGAGCTTGACAGACTTATGGCATCACAGGCAATGCTTTTGTGTGGTCAACAGCATTTACTTGACAACAGAGTTACGTCTGCTGACCAGGCTGTTAGTCACTGTGTTCTGTGCAGCACATGCCACATCTGAGCTGTCAAACAAGTGCTGAACAAGCGTCAGGTACCTAGTGCCTGTCAAACAGCAATGTTCAGGCAGCGTCATGGCCAGCATGTGCATGCTCTGTGTGTTTTGACTGCTGCTGCCAGACACATTGCTCATTGAGCACTCTCTTTCACACAGCTGCCTGCTTTGGCTAGGCCGATCAAGCTGCCTTGTGCGCTCAAACTTTGCCCACACACATCTAGCACCTACTCTGGAATGTTTGTGTTTTCCAGTAGCAGTTTGATACATAGCATTCCTACAGTAACTTCTCTTTGTAAGGAAAGTCAATGTCAGGACATTCTCACAGTAAAGACACTGCAACTGGCAAGCAATCACTGCATTTTGACTGCAATGGCACCTTCAAGTAAAGACAGTTCAATTAAAGGACAAATTTATCGGGAACCAAAGCAGCCGTAACAAATGGAATTCACTGTGTCATGAAATGCGCTCAGGTGAGGTGGAGGTCATCCTGCGCTCCATTTCTGTTGGTGGGCTAGCTGGCGCTGAAGCCCCCTTGGTAAGCACCCTTTTGCAGAGTCCCGCACAGCAGTGCAACCAGCTGCTGCGCATTGCTGACCTGCAATCGGTAGCCATCAGGGAGGAGAGCTTTGTCCCTGAAGAGGCTGCCAGCACAGTGCAAATTTACTCTTCAGTGTTCTGTGTGGCTAAGCTGGGGTACAGGCCTGGGGAGATTGCCCAGCCGCCTGCTGGTGCGCCTGTCACCCCCATGATGGCTTCGGAGAATGATGATGCTGCGCAGAAGAGAGCCATGCTCCGCCCCCCTGGCCTTACTGTGCAGGTACAGTGCAATTAGCAACGCTGGTGATACTTTCCAAACTTCACGCAGTTCCTCACCGAGTTGCCTGCGCATGCTCAGTCCAAGTACATTTACAAGTACAAGTATTGTAATGCATGTTCATGCCAGTCTGCTTGATGTCTGCAAAGCCAACAATCGAAACTTTCTGTTGCGTCAAGGAGCATGTCACAGCTACCAATGCCAAAGAGCCTAGTCGCAGCAAGCAGTGTTTTGGATAGGCGGACTTAAGTGAGCCCTCAATTGTGTCTTGCGGCTGAGCGTTGCTGCGATGCGTCTCCTGTACAGCTCAGGCGTAGTGGTGGCTGCTCTGGGCTTTGTGCGTGAACTGCAGCACCGCAGGAACCATGTGCTTGGGAAGACAGCTAAACTTGTTTTGTACTGAGCAGTTAATTTGTCATGCAGCTGAGAGTTGCTGGGGTGCATCTCCTGTACAGCTCAGACATAGTAGGGGCTGCTCTGGGCTTTGTGCACGAGCTGCAGCACCACAAGAGCCGGGTTCTGGAGAAGACATGTGATGCTGGGGACGAGCCTGGAGCACCTGCCAACCTGACAGAGCGCGTGCTGCACAGCTTTGCCCGGCATGACATCCCTGTGGACCGCCCTGTGTCGCTGCCACTCGTGTCTGTGGACATGTACTGCCCAGGTATACCTTGTCATTTTGTCCATTGCCACTGCCACTTGCCATTCATTGGTTGATTGAATTGCTACCTGTGCCCATGCAAACACAAGGTAGGTAACAGGTGTGCCTCATCCTGTTGCTGTAAGCCGCATAGCGGGCTTATTCTATCATCCGAAGGCATGCAGACAATGGGGCCATTCATCGTTGAGTGCATAAACTTGGTATTCAGTGGGGAAATCTTCTTGATGTATTTCACCAAATTGTGCCTGATATTTGTGCTTATTTGTGCTTGTGACCTGTGACATGAGTCGTGACTGTGAATGTATGCCTCAGCTGTTGATGCAATGGACATCAGGCTGTCTGCACCTGACATCTTTGCTGCAACATGTGTATTTCACTGGGGTTGCTGAAAGCACTGCTCATCAGTCACTGACTGGAAAGCGAGCTTCAGGTGTCTCGTGAGTAACCTTTATGCCTGCGGTTGAAGTGCTGAATGTCTGTGAACGTTCATCAGGACAAATCTAATGTGTCTGTAGGCAGCTTTGAGGTAATTGAATGTGCTTGATGTTATAAGGCAGTATATAACATGCTGTTTTCTGACGGCAGATACACTTGCATCCGTCACTTTCCCCCCCTCAGCTGTCTCTTTAACGTCTTGACAGCAACATTAGCTTCTCATTGCCACAACCTTTCCTGCAGGTGTTGTCTTCTGTATACCGTACACCCATATGAACCATGTGCGTGGCCCTGATCACTCTGGTCCTTCCACATCAGCAGACTCTTCAGGGGACAGCTATGAGCTGATAGCTGCTTTGACGCGGGTCAGAGGCATCCTGTTTGGAGAGGATTTTCACCAGTTTCTGAGAGGGGGCGCCACACAGCGTTACAGCCTGACAACTTACCTGGACCTGTTCTGCTACCAGCCACCTGAGCACAGGTGATGGTCCTTCACGCATGTATTGAACACTCTTGAGGCTGCAAATTCAGATGGTTGAGTATGCTCATGCAGCGCTTAAAATGAAAGCAAAAATGTCGGAAAAGTTGGAAGGACTATGTCTAGTTCAGTCACATTCTATGTGTGTGGCACTGCTGAGGGTTCACACTCATTGCAGAGCAGATGCTTTCCATTTGAACAATGCAAGTCTCATGGCTGAATCTGCCCAGCAAGTTGAACAAGTCAGTCATTCATGTCACTGTAGTGATGTCGGGCTGTTCTGGTGCAGGAAACGAGGACCCCGGCAACAGCACCTCCAAAAGGTATTCAGATCTCCTGAGAGGGAGAAGATGCAGCGCACGCGCCGCAGCAGCCATGGAGGTTCTGACTTTTCTGTCGATGATGATCATGAGATGGAAGCCATGGCTAAAGTCTGGGCTCATCCAGAAGACCTTCACCTCTTTCCTGTGAGCTGCTGCATCACCTGCTGTACACTACTGCCGGACTGTTTCTGCAAAGACAAAGCATCCTGCTTACCACACCAGCTTGTACCCATTTGTTTCCACAGCTACAGACCCAGTGACTTCAAACTCAACGAGAGTTGTGATGAAGGGTATCATGTCTGGCTGGGCAGCAATCTAACTGAACTCTTATGACACAACAAAGCTTGCTTTGCTATATGGCAGAGGCTGTGTCAGGTGCATCATGACCAAGCTTAGTCAACACGTCGTCTCACTCTGGGTGTAGGGCATGGAGCCAGGAGACAGGTATCAGCGGGACTCAGTGGACTCCAAAAGCAAAAGCAGGCGCAGCAGTATGGGATCAAACCTGTGGCGTGAGGGACGCAACGCCTTTCTGCGCAGCCAGACTGCTGGGGTACCCGCTTTCCCCTTGGTCCCCCTGGCCAAGGTGTCAGCCATCAATCTGGAGGTGGCTCAGAAGATATTCTCTCTGCCTGCTGCTCCAGGAGCAACTGGCCTCAGTGCTGCCCTGGCAGTGGTTGGCATGCAGGTCAGGATCAATCTCTCTGCTGCCACACATACCTAGCATAATGCAGCAGCAGGGTACAAACAGATCAAGCAGACCTTGCAGCTTTATCAAGTAGTGATCTCTGCATGCCCTCCCATTCAATGCTATGTGTGTTCAGTAGCTACATCACCTGCTTGACATCTGAAACTTCTGCTGCAAAGCAGCAATCTGCAACGGAGACAATGACAGCCGCGCAGGCAGCAGATGACATCTAAACATCCCAGAAAGGATTATTGTTGTTGCTATCTGCTTTAGCAGTCAGGTTGAGTAGGGTCCAGAAGGCAAGCGACCTGCACACTCAAATTTGCAAGGACATCTTGCATGCTGAGCAGTGGACTTGCAAGCATGCATGCAGACCTGCATTGCTGCTGGAACTGAATGTCCTTTGTGGCACAGGGCTGTGGTCAGAAAGCGGCAAATGTCACTGCAAACAAGCAACATGTCTCTGCGTGTCTGCAATGTGCTGACTCACCACATCGTGATCATCATCTTAACACTATCTGAGCAGAACATGACAAAGTGTTCATGTTTTCTGCTTTCCTGAAGTCAGATTGTGTTCAAACTGATGCCATCACAACCAGCCACTTGTTGACAAAGTACATCTGCATCAGACTGAATCATACTGTGACCCTTGTCCAGCAACCTCTTTTTGCGTATAGTCAGCATATGCATGCCAAAAGCGCTGACACAATGTGACTGCAGGTTTGGCTGTCTCCTTGGCAAGTGTCCCACGTGCTATCCATTGTTTCCTTCGTGGAGAGCACCCTCAATAGGGTGATTGGCCCTGAGCCAGGTCTACCCCCCACCACCCCCATTGCCCTGGCTACCCCAGATCAGTCAGTGCCCACAGGCTTGGCTGCCTCAGCCATGAAGACACAGCTCAAGCTGACTGTCTCTGTGGAGATCTCCCTTGTTTCTGTTCTGTGCCTGGTAAGCTGTCTTTCTGAGGTATACTGCATGCTTTCTCTTGCACCAAATGGCCTGCTTGTGACATGCACATGGAGCAGCTGCAGGACATTACGTATGGTTCACGATGTGGTCCAGATCAACAAGCACGCACCATCGCTCAGCACACCTGCTTTTGTGCATGTGCCTGCAGCTGGAATTTGTGAGTGTCATTAATCCACATGAAAAGAAATCAATAGCTGTCTATAGCATCGCCAAAGCCCTAGATCATTTAAATTGTGTTCACATGGCAGGTGTCTGGAAGTGACAACTGCAAGAACGGCACATTTGCAGAGTCGAATGCCCTAGATGAGTCAAATTGTGTTCTCATTTCAGGTGTCCAGGACCGACGATTATGAGGACAGGAATATCGCTACATCTACGCAGTACTCCCACATGCGGCGTGCTGCTCCTAGGCGGCTGCCCTGGTCTCCTCAGATCTCAGAGTCGGACATGGCGTTTGCCTGGAGCAAGTGCCTGGCCCCTGTGTATGCCTTCAACCTCATTGGCATCCGCGCTGCTCTCAAGTACAGAGTAAGTCTCTTGTGACCTTAGCTGCCAATTCACTTGCTGTTGAGTTGACATGACGCGATAGCCATATTGTAGTATGTCCAGCGCTATTTTCATCAAAGTTGTCATTGTTGCAAAGCTCAGGTCCTGACAGCCGTGCAGCTCTAATTATTTGCCTTGGTCAGGAACAGGGCACCAATGGACATCGGCAATCATTGCTGTGAGCAAGGCTCTGCAAGCTGCTGTTTTCCAAGTCAAATGATGGGGTTGCCAATGCAACTTTAGTCTGTATGCAGCACCTTGATTGCCATCACATTTGCATTGCGCTATCAAAGCATTGCTGCACTGCCTTCAGCGCACCGGGGTCGCAAAGCTGAAAGCCAAGATTCCTGGCGCAACATAAACCCTATGTTACGATTCCAAGCTCCTGCTGTTTTGGTTGCAGGGTACTGGGGAAGCAAAGCTGGGAGCCAAGATGGACGGCCTGCTGACCAGGGATTTGCAGATCCGGCCTGAAGCCAAGTTTGCGTTCTTCATTCGGCCCATGCCCTCTAGAGCTCGCCAGCTGTCCTTCCAGGCCAACCTGTTCAGGCGCAGGCTGCTCAAAGTTGATGCCGTCACAAAGGCCCGCAGGAGGTCTGTTATCAACTCAGCTCATTGTCTTGCAATCATCTTGCACTAGCAAAATCTGAGCTGCTGCTCCTGACATCAAGTAGCAGTTGCGCACTGCACAAACCAGAATGCCTGTATCACTAAGCTGTTCAGGTACAGGCTGCTCCAAGTTGATGCTGTCACCAAAGCACAAAGGAGGCCTGGCCTCTGCTGACTTCTTTCATCTTGCAATTGGCAACTCAAGTCAACCCTCCTGGCAAGCTGCAGCATTTGTTCCCTGCACTGCCAAGTACTGGGTGTGTGTGAGCGGTCCAACAGACAGACAGTCGGTTGTCCTTGTGCAAAGACTGTGGAAGGCCGCAAATATGTATAACGCCTGCATTTGTAGCAAGTGATTGACAGCTATGCAATGATGTAGGTGGTACAAGGTGGTGCGCATGGTGGTCATGCGGCAACGCTGCACGCGGCAGGCCTTGAGGGATGCTCCAGTGCAGCCTGCCCGCATTCACACGAACACCGTTCCCTTCTCCAGCTTCTTTGGCAGCAGGGTCTCTGGCCCGCAGCTGTCCCTGGTGTTCATCATGCACCCTCCTGACAAGTACCCTGGCCACCCCGACTTCAAGGCTCCACCGCCTGCAGAGCTGGATGTTGAGGTACATGCATGCTCCATTAGAAATCCTGTGTCGTTGTCACACCTGGAGCTTTCTCTTGAGCTGTTTATGCATTCATATTTTCACTTTTCATGCACTGATTTGATCTGCTAGGCTGATCCTTGCTTTGCTGTGTTGATTTTGCAAAGCCTTGAGATGGACTTGTCATGGCTTTGATTTGCAGTACTAGATTGCATTTCTAATTACGTGTCTGTAGACAGAAACACCAGTCTTAAGTTGATGATATATAAACACATCAACTTAGATATAACAAGTATATATTTGATTCACCTTCTTGATTACTCACAGGCTGCCTGATCAGGCAGGAAAGTGTGCACATTTGGCGAGAGCATACTCTTATGTGTATGTGCAGATTGGCCAGATCCTCTTTCATGGGCGCATTGCCAAGAGCAACAGGATGCTGCCATTCACCACCCAGATCATAGAGGTGGTGGCAGCGCACTACCCTCCCAACCTGCCCAGCCCTTCAGAAGCAGCATCAGCTGTTGCAGATGAGCTCGCCCGCCCCACAGAGGTTGTGCCAGTGGCAGATCCCGACTCTGGGCAAGTTCAGGTTGCTGTGGACAGCAATCAGCGGCTTGCACAGCAGACTGCATTCCCTGGTCTGCAGGTAGGAACGCGAAACAGACGTGCACGGACTGCAGGTTTCTGTGTCCTTGTGCATGCAGCATTCACTGTTTGATTATTTTTCATTGTACAAAGCAATAACTTTATCTTCCTGTCTGCACTGCAACACAGCAGAGGGGATTTGGAACAGCAAGCTTGTGCTTCATGATGCGTGTAATGCTCATTCAATCTGCATCTCACGTCGTCAGTGATGCATCAACCACTCAAGGATCTGCCAACCACCCTCTGCATTGCCTCACACTAAACCAGCATAACCTCAAGCATGTGTTCCATGTGCAACTGCATGTATTGGGGGCAGCTGCTATATGCGTTGTGCTTTCCATGCAGGCCAGGATTGGTGTTGTTGGAGTGAACCTTGTCGCCATTGTAGAGGGCAAGGAGCTGCTGAGCTTGAAGGTGCTGGACGCAACTGTAGACCTTTCAGTGGCTGGACCCTCAGCTTCAAGCAGAGACCCCAACCTCACTGTGGGAGCAGCTGTCCAAGATATGAGCATATGCGACCTTCAGGCAGAGCCACATTGCACCATGGTGTTGCAGCCCAATGCGCCTGCCACTAACTGCAGCCTGGCTTTGGAGTACAACCAGTGGGCTGATGCCTCGGTCACACCCTCGCTTGTGGCTGAGCTGGCCAACCCACAGTTCCTCCTGCTGTTCAGGTGCATGCCTACATGCGCATTGTCTGCAGAGTGGCATTGATGTCTTCTGCTGTTCTTGTTCACCCAGTGCTGCCTGACAAACCTTTGAGCAAGCATCTCATGTGCCATATGCAGACTGTACGCTATTTTGACATGCAGCTGCATTCAATCTTTCAACAGCGGGATATGCCATTGACATTATTTCATGATCCTCTTTTTCTCACAAAGTAACACGATCCTCTGTTCTCAGAAATCAGCCCAAGGCTTTGAGTGCTGTTGACGCTGATGATACAGGTTCATGTACGATATCTTGCATGGGGTAGACATCATCATGGCCTCCATTCAGCCAGCACTGCAAGCAGCCAGTCCAAGTGCCAAAGCAGGCAATCCAGTGACTCTTGAGCCTGGGGACCAGCCGATCATTGACGTGCCTCTGCGCATAGCAGTGTATGTCACCAACTGTGGCATCACTCTTCCAGCCAGCTCAAAGTAAGTCTTCAGGCATCTGACTGAAACTCGTAAATTGCAGTTCAGCATGGATGTCAAATCATGTGGTCATGGTGTAGGCATACCTGTTTCCTACCTTGCGTTTGCGTGAGCAAAGGTGTCAAATCAATCAACAAACGGATGTCAATGTGCAGCAAGCCCGTTTGCTAATCAGGAGGCATTTGCGATCATACACAGCTGTTTGACAGATTCCTGTTATTCAACGCGCGCAAGGATACAGCGCTGCTTGAGCTTGACCATGTACACAATGCACTTTAACATCAGGGGTGCAGTAGTTAGTAGCTGCTGTCCAACAGACTAAGCCATGCTGAAGCAGACATGAGGGCTTTCAACATCCCATTTCAAGTCCAAGATGTGCATGAACACGTTCCTGCAATGCCAACAGAAATAACAAACCTACCCATGTCATGTATCATCAGACGTCATGCTCTGAGCAAACTGGCCTGGAAAGAAAGGCTGGCAGCACACACTTAACAATCGTGCTATAAAGTCCAAGATCCTGATTGTCACCAGGTTTGCTGATGCAATGCAGGTCATTCCAGGTGTTGTGCGGCAACATTGACAACATAGCCCTAGGCATGCCCGGCTCAGCCCTTTCTGACATCAGCTTGTCAGACGCTGAGCTGCCGCATGTGGAGGAAATGGTTGCAGACAGTTTGGAGGCCTGCTGCATGTTCAAGAGGCAGGCACCTGTCCCTGAGCCTGCGCCCTCTGGTCCAGCAACAGCGCAGAACCCGTTTGAGGCTGCTGCAGATGATCTAGCTGAAGGTGCACAACCTTGTTCATTGACGGGCTTTTGTTGCTGCTGTTGCTGCTGCTGCTGCTGCTGCTCAGTTTGCTATGAACATCGTGAACCCTCAACACAGAGCCCATGACTGACAAGCCAAGACCTGGTTGTCTCCTGGTGACAACTGTCGTACGAAAAGTAAACGCTGCGGGCACACCTTTGCTGCACAGCTGCAGCCACCTGGCAGTGTATAACATTGCAATGCATGTCTGACAATTGCCAACAGCAAGCGGTGTCTCGCTGGTTTGTTTGCTGCCATGTCAGTCTACCTGAGTATGTACTGGCAAGCTTGAGCTGCAACACATTGAGCCAACACTGCATCCGCTTGAAAGATCATGCCAATAGCAGCAAGCTGATGTGCAGGTGTGCCTTTGCCTGGAGACGCTGGGCAGTCCATCAGGCCAGCAGAAGGTCACCGCGGCCGAGTGCTGCAGCGCAAACAAGCTGGCATCACTGGCACCCAAAGAATTGTGAGTCGCACTGCATGCTCAACACATCCCAGCTTGGGTTGATGAATGGCTGACGCTTGCCTTGATGCCGCTGACCAACTGGCTACAGGCTAATGCAATGGCGCATGTCTGGAGGATAGAAGCATCATGCATCTGGCTGCATGGAGTCAATGCTCTGCAAGTAACGCAAAGGCATAGTTCATAGCTGCTTGTGCAAGTTACATAAGATGAACACACATATTCAGAGTGTCAGACCGAAGGTGATTTGTGCGACCTTGTCTGTTTGCAAGACACGAGCCATGAAGAGGGTGAAGTCCAAGCTAGGCATTGGCAAGGATGACAAATTCAGCTACGGCAGCTTAGTGGGACCATCAGGGGTGATTTCAGTCAATGTGCCCAACTACCAGCAGCGTGAGCAGCGGCGACAGACCAGCCAGCTTGCACAGCCAATGGGTCAACCCCTGCCTGCCCTCCCCACCCCCTTTGCAGCCGCCCAAGTACCCTTGCCTGATGGTGACTCGGGCATAGGGGGTCGCATGTCCATGTCACGGGCTGACTCTCCTTTGCTGGAAGACCGCGCTGCAACCATTGCGGGTGCAGTGGGTGCAGCAGCTGGTAACAGGGGTTCAGTGCCTTTGCAAAGGCAGTCACTGTTGCCAGGGCAGGCTACTGTGGCACCCATGAGCACAAGGCTGGGGAGCGCCCCTCCTGTGATCAGGACTCGCCCCTCCCACCTTGGTTTTGGCCGCGTTGCAGACATGCCAAGGCATCAGTCTGCACCTCATCCAGGTCTGACTTCTGGGACTTCCTGCTTGAAAAAGGCAGATGCTTGAGGCTTGCTGCAAGTTTCCACGCATGCTTTGTCTCTGCTGCACTTTGCTTGCGGTTTGCTGTTGTTATGCCTGCTCTTGCAACAGCCCACAGTGCTTTCTGAGCTTATTCCTTGATCATTTCCGTCTGTCTATAGAAATCATTGTTTCTTGCATGGCATACTCATTGACCAGAGCCAGATACAAGCAATGAAAGTGTTTCACAGACACTAGCGGGCTGCCAGAGTGTAAGCTGGCCATTCTGGCAGAGGGCTTTGTGGTGGAGCGTGCCAGATTGGCAGAGACCAAGGGCAACACCGCCAGCAGCTTCGTCCCTGCCAGTGTCCGTAGTTTCTCTCACAGCCGTGCCAAATGGCATCTAGCCGACAAGTAAGTTGGCCTTTCAGTGATGATGTTCAGCTGTTGTTTTCAAGCAGTGACATGTTGCCTCTCTCACATGAGCACCAAATGGCATCTGGCTGACAACTGAGTTGCACTTGCCTTGAAAGTGCTGAACATTCTGTCCTGCAGTGATCCACATGTTGTGCAAACAGTCTGTAGTACTCAGCTTAGGCAGGAGGTTGCACATGTCCTGCATCAAGCTTGATAAGATGTTCATCGACCTGTGATGCGCTTGTGTTGCCTGCAGCACAACTTTGTAATGCAGACAGCTGCAGCTCACTCGTGGACTGTGAGTACTTTGAGTGAAGGAGTGGTGTTTGCAGCTGCAAGATGTGGCTGGTGTTGCAGGGGCCGCTACTTGCTGCCTAGTCACTACTCCATGGTCATGATAGAGCAGCCTCCTCCGCCAGGTTGCACTGGCCCGCCATACCTACAGATGCACCTTGCCTCAGTGCCAGTCACGCTTGTCATGAACGCGCCAAACTACACTGCGCTGCTCGCCTTCTGTGAAGGCAATCTCATGGAGCTGTCAGCTATGCCCAATGCTCAGAACATGCCAGATGCTGAGAAACCGCAGAACACCACGTTTGCTCCAGATCTCCGCTTTGGTCCCCCTGTGGGTGTGCCACCTACATTCAGGATGACACTGGATGTCCCAGAGTTTATGGTAATTTGAGATTTACATCAAGTTGTCCACGATGGGTTGGCTGGGTATTGCTGCTTGTTGCAATGCAGTTGCCCCCCTGTTTACAAGGCAGGCAGCAGCAAACAAAGTCGTGCACAGTACTCTGGAGAACATGAACCAAACACAGCAAAATTAACCACACTGCAAGTCTGACAGCACGTCAGGCAATCAAGCTGAATGCTCAGTCAATGCAACCAATGATGCCAACCCACATGCATGTGAGCCACTGGGCCCGGGCTTAGCTGACACAAGTCTGTACGCCACTGCTGACGCTTGCAACTTCAGACTCTTTTTGGCAGACCCGTCATTGGGTCAGGATTGCTGCCAGCTCACTGAATTCTGTATGCTCTTGTGGCTGCAGACTCTGTTTGAGGCAGACTCCAAGCTGTGGCAGACAGGCAGCTTTGCCCCTGCAATGGGCCACCAGGGACCACTCATGCCCTTCGCCCAGGGCACAGTGCGCCAGATCAAAATGGATCTGGTCCAGCTAGCAGACAGCGGCAACACCCACATGATTATCTCAGCAGACAGCATCAGCATTGACGACCTGCGCCTGGCATACAGCCAGATCATGAACAACCACATTGCAGAGCAGCGTAGCAGCCCGGTGCAGTCGCCCAGTCAAGCAGCTGCAGCCATTCCTGAGACCTCACCACTAGTTGCCAGAGTGCCTGAGGGTGTCATGCCCAACAGGCGTAAGTCAGTGGATGTGGGGTCTCGTGCTAAGGACGCCTCTGCCTCTGACCTGCGGCAGAGTGTGAGTGCCAGGGATGTGCCATTGGGCGCTGAAGCCGCTCAAGATAGGGCAAGGGCTCGTGCAGCGCTGAGCAGGCCTTCTGCCAATCTGGACAGGGCTCAAAGCTTACCAGGGCCTTCTGCTGCCGCCTCACCTCAGGTGTGCACAATACTTACTTGTAACAACAATGCAACTTGTGTCCATCTCCACGTTGCGTTTTGAAACAGCACATGCACCTCAATCGACATTACAGCCATAGTCAAATCGACATACACCAAGCCCTCATTAGGGTTCAGGAGGTCTGCTTGCTCACAGCATTGCATGGGTTGAGCGTCGCGTGCAACAAAGATTGTGATACCTCTGTTCAAGACCTCAGAACATCGCAGGAGATTTGAGGCTCCTGTCCAACAAGCTACACTGCAGCCTGATTGTGACTTTCAGGTCCCCAGCACCAGCAAAGGCAAGCCCCTACCCAAAGCCAAACGCAAGCCCCAAGGTGGAGCCACACAGCAGGCAGGGGAGCTGGTCTCTGTCATCAGCATGGAAGTGGTTCCAGAGCTGCTGGACATGTTGCCTGATGGCGCCCCTGTGGTGCATCTGGTGCAGTGTCCCTATCAGGCCCCTGCAGATGAGACAGCGCACCTCAAAACTCATGTGCCTATCCCTGGCCGGGACATTGACAGGATTGAGGTGGGTTGACTGCCACGTGCATTGACCCTTGCATGGTCATGCTGTTGCTCAACGCTACAGTACGTCAACTCCGTCAAGCAGGCTTGTCACGAACGGTTTCATGCGCAGCTGCGACGGTATTCCTTTTCTGTGCTATTCTTAGAGTGTCTGCGTCTGATTCATGCCTTACCATCATTGCATGCTGATCAATATTGCTTGCAACGCTTCATTTCCAGCCGCAATTTGCTTGATTCTGCAGGTCCAGCTGTCCGTTATTGAGGATGGCAACTTGGCCCATTGAGGTAACAGTACAGCAGCTGCTGGCTCAGTGGCCCTACCTGAGCGACCTGTCACTCATCTGGGCAACATCCTCCACTTTCAGCCCACCATCCCCACTGCTTTTTTGCTTCTGTAGGTGCAGCTATTTGTCATTGGCGATGAGACCTCGGCTGATGAGGCAACAGCGCATCCGCTGCTGGCTCAGTGGCCCTATCTGAGTGACATGTCACTCATCTGGGCAACGTCCTCCGCCTTTCAGCCCACCAACCCCACTGATGTGTTGCTTCTGCAGGTCCAGCTGTCTGTCATTGATGATGGCACCTTGGCCATTGAGGCAACCGTGCACCAGCTGCTGGCTCAGTGGCCTTACCTGAGCGACCTGTCACTCATTTGGGCCACAGCCTCCATCTTTGAGCCAACCAACCCTGCTGATGTGTCTGGCCCAGATGCGGATCCTGCACACCAGGCAGCTGCGGCAGCTGCTCACAAGATCCTGCAGGAGCCGGCTGTGCAGCCCTGGCTGTACTTCAACCTCATTGCCCACAACTCGCACATCTTTGCACCTGTCATGGACCTGGTGATGGCCGTTAGCTCACTTGCTTGTTGCATTGCTACATCTTGCTGTTGGTGCTGCTTGGTGCAAAGCTGCCAATGACTACACACCATGGATGGCTGCTGACTGTTGATTGTGTTACTGCAACTTTTTGCGCTGATTGTGCTGCTGGATGCAGAACTGTCAGATATGATGGCCCTGTGACCCTCTGCTTACTGCTGGGAGCATGACAGCACCCTGCTGTGCTGATTCTGCTGCTCGGCACAGAGTTGTTGACAGCACATATGATTGCTTGCGCATGTTGTGTCAGTAAAGGAAATGCACAATCACACTCAAAGGCATATTGAGAGCTGGCGTGGTCTGTTTGTGTAGACAGTCATGAAGCATGCAGTAGAGCACTACTTTGGAGGTGGCAGTGAGCTGCTGAACATGCACGAGCGCCTGGCAGACCTCCTGCTCATTGCTCTGTCTTCCAGCTTTGAAGATGCAGGTGCGATCACCCTCCCCGCCACTTGTTTCCGCTGATGCACACCAAGTGCATTGCTTGCATCCATAAAGACACGGACATGCCACCAATTTTTTGTCAATCTGTCCTGCCATCAATAACGGTCAGCAGTTGTATTCATGTAGTGCTGCAAGCTCATGTGGGCAAGGCAAAGCTGGCGTGCTGGCTTGATACTCCATTCACAGATTGTTCAGGCTATTTTGGTCAAAGTACCTACACTTCTGATCAAATGGCTGTATCTAATGCTCAACTGATCATGCAGAACTAGGCACTGATATCGAGGAGCGGGGTCTGGTGGTGAACTGGTCCACTTTCCGATTCGCCTTCTGTCAAGGTGGAGATGGAGAGACTGATATGACTCTGGATGTACAAGACCTGGCCATGTTTGTGCGGGATCCCGGCTCCGTGGTCACCTGCATTGTGCTGCCAGTCAGCTGCTCCATGCACATGCACCAGCAGGTCAGCTGTGTCATCTGCAGCTCTTGCATGACTTGCAGCTAGGCCTTAAGCTACATCATCTCGTATGCTAGCAGCCTATTCTCAGCTGCATAACCGTCTGCACAACCTGCAGTCAGGCCGTTTCTCACTGTTGCTGCTCAAGTCATCGTCTAAAGCCACTGGACCTGCTTTCATTGTTGCCATGCATGCCATTGCCTATGCAATGCCGGCTGCCTTGCTTGTGTTCATGACTCTGTCTGCAAGCAAAGCCTGCAAAGTGGCTGTGCACATGCAGCCAGGCGGACCTTCAATCACAGATAAAAAGTTCAGTCGTTGATCAGCACACTTGACATGCTGCATATTCTCTGTTTCTTCAGATCCCCCAAGCGGACAGACACACCCTGAAGGTCAACATGACAGGAGCTGCCATTGTGATCCAGAGGTGGTGGCGGCATGTCATGTGGAGGAAATCTGCCAATCGCAGGAAGCGCAGCAAGTGAGTCATGACTGCCAGTCACCACGCAAGTAGATTGTCGGCCTGAGTCAACCCTTCGTTGGCACAAAGGGGTTTGGGCTCAAACATTTGGCCATTGGGATGCTCTGACATGCAAGGCATAGCTTGCTGTATGCACTACAAGACATTTATTGGAGCCCTCGTGTTAGCTGCTTCCGTCATGCAGGCAGTACAGTGTTGTTTCAGCTGTGATGTGCTGGGTATGCTGGCACAGACTGTACACAGTTGCCGCATGATTGCTGCATTCCAGCTTTCTCAGTGTTGGAGAATGGGGTGCCCAGTCACAGCAAACATGTGCTTGATCCGGTGATGCAGGCAGACTGGGTTTGGGTCGCGTGGCAGCAGGCAGCTGGATGCTGCACTGGCGGTAGCGGAGCAGCTGAAGCGGCCCATCCTGCGCATGCCCAACAAGGAGGAGGTGGCGGCCATGGACAAGCTCATCATGGAGGTCGCCTCCCCGCGCACCCAGAAGCTCCTCAAAGACTACCGCAATGAGAGCAGGGTATGTCACGTCACCTGCAGCCTATTTGTCTATCTCTGTGTTTGACTACTATGTGACACTGTTTTGAGCAGATGCAAGCCTCAGAAAGGCAGGCACTCGTATGGCTGTCTGTGGATGACTTGTTTGCTGTGTGCAGTTTGGTGTTCACCTAGCTCAAAAAGGACTGCATGATCATGCAAGCACACGTGCTTCAGCAGCGTTCAAAGCAATGAGGGCCCACGCCTATACTGCTGACATTGCAGCACTGGTCACTGATCACAACTTGAGCTTTGTAAATGCCATGCAACAGCATGCGTTGTCATCAGGGCAGCATCCAGCTGGCGCCAGCATCAGAGTGAGTGACCTATGTGCTGCATGTTGCAACAGCGCCATTGTTTGCGCATCCCACACGAACACAGTTGACCTTAATCTGAGAATGTGGTTATGTGCCTGCTTTGCAGCTGAATGGCAATGACAGCAAGGGCTACCTTCACGTCAAGGATCAGCAGTACACTCGCACCATGACCATGCAGCTGAAGGTGGGGGTGTTCACCATGCGGGCTGCCTTCTCTCACATTCCTTTCTGGCAGTCAGCTATCTGGATGGGGCAGCAGATTGTGATGCAGCCCTGTGAAGGCAACATTGCCACTGGCGGCTCCGTCGTGGAGCAAACCCTGCAGGTCTGTGTGGAAACCTGCCCTTTTGTTGCACATGAGTTGATGCAACAAGATGCTTGAGCTTGACAATGCAGCATTGCAGGATCCAAAGTACTGAAATTTGTGTCACACAATCGACGTCTGGCAAATGACATCCACACTGTAAATGCACTCTGCCTAAAAAGTCAAGTTAGTGAGCAATTCGACATATCATTGACTGGTACGATTTGACCACACGTTGGTTTCAGCAAAGCAGAGTGCTGCTGACAAGCTCACGTCCAGTTTCCTGATGAATTTCATGTTCTTGCTAATGCCATGTTGCAAAATGGTGCTGCTGCATGCTGCAGAGGAGAGAGGGCTTCCAATCCTCCACAAACAAGATCGAGGCCACAATCCAGAAGGCTGCCATAGTGCTGTGCAATGACAAGCCCCAGACATTTGGCGCTCCAGATGTGCTGCAAGTCACAGCCAGCCAGGCCAGTGCACAGTACACCATGAGCATGTTCTTCCCAGACCGTCCACCAAACCAGGCTGCTCGCCTGGGGTTGGCCATTTCTGCCTCGTTTCTGAACAACAGCAGCAGTCGGTGGGAGGCCATCTGTGAGAGCTGGGCCGTCGAGGCTGAGCTTGTGGACACTGTTTCACCTATCTACCGCTCTGATCACCACAGGCAAGCAGTTGCTCAAGCTTCTCCGCTGGCCAGCAGCATTGCCTGTTCATGCAACAGACCTTTGTGCATGTGCAACACGCAGAGACTGACAGACTGCTCATTGCGGGCCGCTGCTTGAGCTGGTCTCACTACATGCTATTGCTGTTCCTCTTGCCATTTGCAATGTAGCAATGCCTCTTTGAACTCAAAGTGCAGCAGCATCTGCACATTGTAAAGATGTAGGCACAGATAATTTTAAGGACGCATTTGCTGCACAGGATAGCATACTTGAGCAAATTGCTCAGCATGTCAGCATCAATTATAACGATGTTGTTTTAAAGAATTATCATCAAACTTGTGAGCAAAATTCCCACCTGTCAAAGTACAGTGGAATCTGTTAACTTGGCTGGTTTGCAGGCACATGTGGCTGGCTTCCAAGGAGCGCCTGAACGTGCATTTCAACCCTGCCTCCCTGCTCAGCTTTGGTGACGGGCTGGCCTTCGTGAATACCCTGCTCAGCAGTGATGTGGTGGTGCTGGGGCCCCAGGGGCCAGAGCTAGTGTCATCCCCCACGCATGGTCCAGGCTCGATGGCTCGGCTTGCTGCACCTGAGAATGCCCCCAAGATGGCGGAGCAGATGGCTGTCAATGCCGACCTGACTGCACGTATCCCGCAGAAGTACCTCATTCAGAACCAGTCTGGCCTGCGGGTCTACTACTGGGCAGAGTCCGTGAGTGTTTGATCACTGCTTGACTTGGTCATATCCTGCTGGTCGTATCACCATGACTCACTCTCCATGAGACATTGCTTCAGCAGAATCTGCAGCAGCTGTGGAAGTGCTATGTAAGTTGCTGCAGCATTATATGTGAACATAATGAGCGATTGCATTTGCATCAGCATCTCATGCATGGCAGATGTAGCTCATCAAAAGTCAAAGTTAGGTCTCAGCCTGTTCAAGTGACAGCAGGTCCTGCTGTATGAAACCTCTTCAGCTCAATGTCATGAGACAGCTTGTCCTGGTGACAGCAAGTTCTGGTTTCGCAGGAGAATGGGCAGCCGCCCAGGTCTTTCAGCCTGCCCAGCGGCGTGAGTGAGACACTGAAGGTGCAGCCCGCCCGCAGGCTGCTGAACATCATGATGACAGGCAAGCATGGTGCTGCTAAGAAGGTTGGCAACGTCATCAATCTTCACTTTGAGGGCAACTGGATGCCAATACAGGTACATCTGAATGCCCTAGCTATTGTCACTACTTCAACAACAATCTATGGATTATAAAGGAGATCTCAGTAATGCATGTCTACCGTTCTGAATTAATGTGCTATTGTCTTGGAAATCAACACCTTGATGGCTCTTGATAGCTGCAGAATCGCTTGGGCAAAAGCAGGTTGACATGCTGTAGTACACCGCTTACTTTTCAGGTAGTCCAGTTTGTATAAACAAGCTTGTACTGAGCGCTTGATTCGCAGGACGTGGCGGTGAGTGTGGTGGGCAAGTACTGTTACCACATGCACTCTCCAGCAGAGCATCAGACTTTGCCTGTCATCGTGGACATCATCCTGGTGGGGCGTA
This sequence comes from Trebouxia sp. TZW2008, assembly GCA_002118135.1. Classification (NCBI taxonomy): domain Eukaryota; kingdom Viridiplantae; phylum Chlorophyta; class Trebouxiophyceae; order Trebouxiales; family Trebouxiaceae; genus Trebouxia; species Trebouxia sp. TZW2008. The sequence goes on from BDIU01000374.1 coordinate 200,775, forward strand.
CCAAGATCATCACCCTGCACTCCAGTATCTGGCTCACCAACAACACAGATCGCCATGTGGGCTTCCGGTTGCATGTGCCCATCACCCCCCTGGTAGCCCCTGCCAGGGTGGGGCCCCCCAACCGCAAGCAGCAGACCACAGACCATGTCATTGGGCCCCTGGACCCCAATGCAGGTGTGCAAATGCCATGTCAACTCTGCTGGTGCTTCTAGGCCCAGAACCTCACTAGCTGTCCTTTGTGACCAGTCTTCTCCTGCTTTACAGAATCAGAAAAGCTGTCAATCGTAGTTCATGAGTGCTCCGATGCACCATGAGACATGACTTGCCATTCTTCTCAAAGCGATATATTTGATGCGCTGTCATTGACATAATTGCTTTCATGCTCTGATGATCTGCTGTCATCTCTGTAGATCTGGGCATGCAGTATGCCATTGGGTCTCACCAAGCCTGTAAGCTCTTCCACTTCCTGTGCCTGCATGCAGGAGTGTACCTACCTCTCACGGCTGTGCTGGGCGGTCTTCTGTTTGTGCGTGTTGAGGGGTACCTTGAGGCAGACCGGGATGTGATCCGCTTAGCTCCAGATGCGGCAGTCATGCAAGAGCAGCAGGGGTATGTGTGCTGCATGCCCCAGGAAGCAGCCTATGTGCCTGGTCAAGGGGAGCAGTATGTTGCGCCACTGCACTGCTGTGTACGGGTTCTCCCATCCCAGGTATGCTCTGACTGGCTACTGCGCCATATCTCTTGCAGCTGATGTCTTTGAGGGGCTGCAACTGCTGTGTTTGGGTCAATTTCTGCATCTGTCTGCTGTGCCCTCTCAATCAATCTCTGAAAGATCACTGCGACAGTTGAGTACCTTATTGTTGACCTTATCTCCCTTGTTTCAGTTGAATTCATAAGCATTCTGATTCAGACTTGTGCTGCGAATAGCTACAATGACTTGTACAATTTGCAGCACATTTGCTAGGTGTGGCGCGCAAGTCTGTCTTGACAGGCCGGCTCAAGACTGCTTTGTCTGCGTTGTGAGGCTCCTTGCATGGCCAACTTTCCAATGCACCTGCTTATGAGTTGGACTCAATGATGAAGAGTCTGCTTGGGGTCAGCATGCACATTTGCACCCAGCTGTGGTCCTGGTTGCTATTCAGGTCAACTCAGAGTTCCAGGCCTTCAAGCACATTGAGAGTGTGGGCAAGGGTGAGCTGATGAAAGCCACCAGGCCTCTCGAGGTCACTCTGGCTGTGTACCCCACCCTGGTGCTCACAAACGCCCTGCCCTACGACATGGACATTGTGGTCTGGCAGGTATAGTCCTGCTGCTCCACAACCTGATGATTCTTATGCTACTGTCAAAAGCTACCGCCTTCCTGCCTTCATATTGCCAGCAACACTTGGCTGGATGATGACTGTATGATAGTTGCTTACAATCTTGGCATTGTGACCCAGCAGCTGCATTGAATCAGTGGCCTTTATCTTTTGGGCCCCGACTTATTGATACGGTCTGCTGTCCCATGCTGTAGGTGAAGCCCTTCCGCAAGTTGCGCAAAGTACACAACCAGGGTAAGCGTACCAGAGTGAGGGATCTCATACGCTATGACCTGCGCCAGATGCACGCTGCCTTTACAGGAACTCTTCCTGTAGGTTCTAGCTCTGAACCCCTGGCTCAGGAGCAGGTCCGCTCTCTGCTCACTCTCTATCGCCAGCATAAGCATGCCTGTCAGAGCATCGTATTTTATCACTGCAGCTTTTGCGTTCACCGCTACTTGATCTGCATGCCCCAAGCAGGCTCTTGTCTGCGTGATTGAGGCATGTCTGCTACGCAAGTAGGTGTCGTTGCTGCCTGAACAGGATTGAACCGTGACTGAGCCGCGTGCTGCTGCAATGACAAGTCTGTCTTGTTGCTGCCAGAACAGAATCACACAGCCACTGAGCAGCACAATTTTGCGCTGCAAGTATGACTAGTTGCTGCCTGAACAGACTCGAAAAGTCGCTAAGCAGCATGGTGTTACTCTGCAGACAGTGCCACCCCAGGCTCACAACACAAGGCATGATGGCAGCTGGAGGTCAGGCGCTCCTGCTGACTTCCAGCCCTTTGAGCCTGCTAACCCCAGGAACACCAGTGGTCATCACATCAATGTGGTTCTCAAGCCTGGGGCCTCTCAGGTGCTGTTCATGCTTGCTTTGACTGCTAGCCCATATCGCAAGCCCGGGGCATCTGATCGCATATTTGTACTTGCTTTCACTGCTAAATACTAGGCCACGTCCTTGCCATTTGTACCAGCATCAGTTCACAAGGCGCATAAGCCGGGTGTCATTTTGCACCAGATGTACAATGAAACAATCACATCTGCATACTCTGGCAGCGATGCTAGTCTGTGTTGTCCAAAACATGTTTTGCCATGGGTAAATGGTGAGTCATCATGGCAGGACAGCCTATGACAATCCCTAGTGTGCGGCTGCAGGATGTGTATGCAGACTTGAGCAACAACCTGCTGGTGCATGTGATGGTGCCAGCTCTGGGCCTGCGCTCCAAGGAATGGACGGTGGTCAGCTGGGCACGTTCACAAACCGCAAAAGAAAGCCTGCTGGATGCGAAATATGTTTACAGGTATGCTGAGTTGGTGACGTGTCTTGCATATAACAGAGCACTTTGTGGCACACAGCAACGTGGCAAAGGCATTTCACTTGTTGTGATGCCAGTAGTTTCAATGACAGCTGAAGACGTCCACTGGGTCATGACCATGAGTATGGATTTGAGCCAGCTGTGAGTCTGGCACACTGCAAAGGCTGTTGTCCTGCTTTAAGCAGCACAGCACAGACTGCCGTTGCAATTTTTCAAGCCTTGATGACCCCCCAGCAAGCAGTCAATACCAAGGTGAATGCACTACAGTATCAACCCACACTGCTAGCTGATGCTACGCTGGAGGCTGAGCGGCCAAGATCTCCTGACCTACCTCAGCTTTCTTGCTCTCTATCCAAGCTGAACCGAAAGAACTCCATTACCCATGCTTGTGCTGTAGGCTGAGCAACCAGATCACTTTGACCTACCCTTGTCATAGTGTTTGTCCACGCTTGCTGATGAACCTGAGCACCACGAAAAAACATTGCCCATTCTTGTGCTTTAGGCTGAGCAGCCAGATCACTTTGACCTATCCCAGCTGCAGTGAAGTCTTCCCCTTTCTGTCCCAGCTGGACAACAAGAAGTTCACTCTTGTGCTGCTGCAGGCTGAGCAATCAGATCACCTTGACCTATCCCAGCCGCAGTGCGTTCTCTCGCTCCTTGTCCAAGCTGAACCCCAAGGAGTCTATTGCCCGGCTAAAGGACGCAGGCCGGAGGGTGCGCGAGCATCTGCAGCGCCCCACCTTAGACCGCCAGCTCTCTGGAGACCCACTCTTCCGTGATGCTGAGTCTGATGACATCATGAGGCCCTCAATCATTCCTGGACCCATTCAGGAGGCCCCACAGCAGCCATTGCAGTATGCACAGCCAGCCTACCTGGAAGCTGAACCAGCCAGCACTGTCACCTTCAGTGACACCCCAGTCATGCTGGGAGAAGGGCCGACTGAACCTCTCTCTGGCTCTGAGGAGGAAACGCTGCCCTCCATCAGTGAAGTGAACATGTTCCAGGCGCCTAGTCCAACATACCGCCGCCATGCCAGCTTCACTGGTCAAAGCAGCTTTGGCAGTGTTGCACTGCATCAGCAGGCGCCCAGGTCGCCTTTTGACATGGATTCTCAGGGTGCAGGGCCCTCCAGCGGCCCGGTGCTGTCAGACCGTCCCATCCTATCTGCTGCTGCTGAACCAGCCATGTCCAGGCGATTTTCACGCAAGTCTGGTAAGACAAGCTTGTTCACTGCAAAACTGTCAGAGCTTAGACTGCCAATGTTGCAGCAGGAGCAGGCTTGCGGCAAGTCATCTGACAATCTGTGTCATAGTATGGAAGTACTATTGCTGGCCAAAACCCTGAGTTGACTATACTGATGCTGCTGACAGGGGCAAGGCCCATGACCAAGAGGGACAAGCAACTGTTGCGAGCTGTCTTTGAGTCATGGCGTGAGTACACTGTTGAGGCCCATGCCAGCAGGTTCCGCAAGAAGCAGGCTCTTGAGCAGCGAGGTAAGCTGCATGAATCTGCGAAAGTTAAACCAGCTGCCTGATCTGTCTGTCTAGCAACCTGACACCACTCGCCTTCTTGCGAAATACGTTCATTATGTCCCAAAGTGCTCTATTCAATGAGGAGAGAAGAGAATGTGCTTCTTTTAGCAACAACAAGCTCGCAGCCACAGTATTTACATTCAAATGCCGATGCTGGCTGTCTGTACTTGACACATCACAGTGCTGCTGAGCCAATGTCATTTTGCATTACAATCAATGTAGGGAAAAAGTTGGTGGAGAATTCACTACAAGCAGGGTATTGCTCTTGCATTCACCTCGCAGAAACATAGGATCTTACTGAAAAGCATGTTCGTTGATGTCCCGTGACGTAAATTGCAAACCATCCATGCCTCAGCAAATGTGTCAGTAGAGTTGGAAAGCATGTTTACAACGTTGATGATGATGAGTGCAGGCGGTGCACCCCCTCTGATGATGCTTGGTGTGGACAACAGCATGCATGACAAGGCCAGTGGGGACTTCACCATGTGCCGCCTTACCCTGTTTGCCCCCTACTGGGTGGACAACCGCTCTGGCATGGACCTGCTGTTCAAAGATGGGCCCTCTGCAAAGGGCCACCCCTTGCTGCTGGGCGCTCACACCTACTTTGACTATGCTCCAGTCAAAGCTCCAGGTAATCCAGCATCACGGTTGTCAAGCATTCTCTGGCCACCTGAACCAACTTCTGACTTTGCAGACATATTCTTCTTGGATGACTCAAACAGGACTGCCCTGAACTTGAGCAGCTGATGAGCATCATCTTTACAGTCTCTAGCATGCGTGCATGGTGTGTATGGCACAAGTCTTGTCTCTCCAGGCCAATCGAGTTGCTGCCAAAGCGACCGCAAGCTCCACAGCTCAGCATCACCCTGACCACACGCTGTGGTTGGCTGTGATTTGCAGCAACAGCGCACAAAGTGCAGAAGAAAAATTGTGTGCCCATTTCGCAAAGCTTACATTTGCTGCAGGGGTGAATCTTGAGCAGGAGCGGCCTGCGTCAGGTGCCAATGCCAATAGGGACTTATGGGATTTGCAGCTGGCTAGGGTGCTTCAGGTGCAGCCTGTCCTGCTGAACAAGCAGGATGAGACCAAGTTTGCTCTGGCCAACACCTCGCCAGGGGACTACTCACGCCGCCTGCAGATCAACACAGTTGGCAGCAAGGGTTCTGTCCGTATCAAGGTCAGCATACCCTATCACTCTGTCAGAAGCAGGGACTGAGTGATGTGTTGTGCCATGTTGCTCTGTCTGAAGCAAACTGTTGCAACACAGTGGTATTTGTCCTGTGCTAAGGAATGACTAGTACAACTTGGTGCACAGTTTCTTTGGGCAGGTAACAAGCTGCTTTCAGGTGCCACCTGACTCAAGTGCAATCAAATTGGCCTGCAGTCTGGTTGAACTCAATTGCAGGACCATGTGTGGTGCTTACAGATAGGGTCATGTGTAATAATCAGCTTCTATATGCATCTCAGTATATAGATGTGGGTGCTATTGCTGGTGCAGGGTCCTCAGCCAGTGAGTGCTGGGGCAATCACAGAGTACATGCGTAACAACCTGGGCAACCTGTTCCAGAACAGAGGAAAGAGTGAACCGGAAGCTGAGCAGCCGACCTTGCAGACCCAGGTCTCAGGAGACAATGAGGTCAAGGTACAACCTCTGCCAACAGTCACTGCTAGTGCGATGCTATATGTCTCTGGCAGCTGTTAGCATGCAGCAATCCTTCAAAGTCTTCAACAAAAGCTTGCACACTTGCCAATATCTTGCAGATCATGTTGACTGAATGAAACTGATCAACGGATGTCAGGAACTTGCCGTTTCTTTCCTTTTCTCCTTCGCGCAAATCCCTTCGGCTCAAACAGACTTCTTCTTGTTCAAATTCCTTTGCGCGCAACCATTTCCGAGGATTCTGAGGTCGGACGTCATTCAGCATCATCAGCTTGACTACCTATGCTATTGGTCCCTCAAGTGGGCAAAGTTCATTGCTGCTGCAAAAGTGAGGTGTCAATGCAACAATACATGTATTGCAAAAAAGAGTGCAAGGTTGTGTGTTTTATAAGTTCAATTCTTGCAGGCGGTGGAAGTGACACTGCAGCCTGCCCAGTCTGATGGTCAAGTCCATCTCAACTTGGAGGCACTGCAGCAAGCTGAGAATGAGCCCACCCACAACCTGCCCATAGTGCGTACCTCTGTGCTGGCTGTCAACCCACAGCAGGCTTCAGGCTCACCTGGCACCTCTGAAATTCAGCCAGACCTATCTAATCAACATCAGGCAAGTTGCAGTGGATGTCTCCTGTGCATGACAAGGCTACTGTTTGCAACAGAGCGTGAACCTTCTGTAACGGCTCTGTTGCTTGATCTTGTACGCGGCAAAGGCTTGATGAAGCCTTGTCAGAGCAGCGTCCCAAGCATACATTCACCAGATCCAAGATCCATCAGATCAGACACCCTAAACCTAAAGATGCAAGTGCACCCTATGTATTCTTACGTCAAGTCTGCTGGTCAGCACAAGAGAGTGTTTGCTGAACCACTTCGCATTGCTTGCAGGAGGCTGTGCATCAGGACGACAGGGAGATTGCGGAATGTTTGAGTCCGCATGCTCAGCAGCAGCCAGAGCTTGACCCCCTTGAAGCTGCTATTGACCTGTCTCAGTCCTCTCACAGCGAAGATGGCAAGCGCCATCTGCTTTGCATACAAAGCTATTGCTGCATGCATGAGACACACAAGATGCACTCACAGTTGGTCAAATGTACATCGTTCATTTACAAGCCATGAATGATGTGCAGTTGTTTTTAATGTGCCATGACGGTGCATACAGCATACGCTCGAGCCTTGCTCTTGGATGGCAGGCAAGTGATTGTTATGGCTTGTCAGTGTTTGTAACCGTATTCATGGGATCAGGTTCACACTGTGTTGTTGAGCTTCAGCACATACTGCATCCTCATTTGAGGCACAGGTCAGCTTGGGCAGTGCATGCAAGCACTCTTGTATGCAAATCATGTATTGACTGCAGACGTTGGCGAAGAAGAGCCAGGAGAGCACCATCTGCACAGTCACATCAGGGGCCAGAGGCAGTACGAGTTTGCAGTGGAAGTGACAGCTGGCCCGCCCAATTCTGTGTTCCGCCACACAAAAGTAATTACAGTCAAGAGCAAGTACATTGTGGAGAACGAGACAGGCATGCCTATTGAGATCAAACAACGGGGCACTCCTGATCTGGATGTCCAGCAGTACGGCTCCACTGCTCATGGACGCTGTGCCAGACGGCTGGAAGTCAATGAAAGGTGCGTTGCTACTGTTCTTAGCCAAGCTACTGTAAACCCTGCAATTCAGAAGTCAGCCTGCGCTTTTGCTCAAGATATGTGGCAGCACACCAAAACGATTTCGAGCAGCGTTGAAGTGGTCTTTGCCTGAAAGCATTACAAACTTAGAGTGGTGTTGTGACGTGCAGGTGTGCCATACACTGGGATGATGCAGTCCTGAAGCATGAGCTGATGGTCAGGCCAGCTGGTGTCTGCAACAATGACACATGGCACTGGAGTGGTGGCTTCAAACTCACAGACAGGTATCTGACACATCAGTAACAGTAAGCATGAGTCAGACTCAGATTAGACTCTTTACAAGCAGCGGTCTCAGCCTCTGCTTGGTCACTTTTGTTCCTTCAGCACATTGCTGCTTATTGTATGTGCTGTACGCCAGGGTGTGCCATTATACATGGTTGATTGAGTGGAGCGTGCTGTGTTGCAGGGAGGAGTACTATGGGCTGCGTGTTAGGCAAGAGAAAGATCCAGCCATTGCTATCAACATTCCTGTCAACACCACAGTGGGACCATCAGGCAAGCAGCTTGTTCTACTGTGTGACCCAAGAATACAACATTGATTTGTGACATATGTATGGCTCTGTAGCAATTGATGTGCTTGTAACAATGCCAGCCTCTCTGAGCTGCTGTATTTTGTACGCAAGTTGGCTATACGCCCGCCTGCTTTCTGCATTTTGTCTCACTGCTTTCTTTGCTGCTATCAGAAGCCTACTTGCTTGCTTTCCACGCCCTATGCAGGTCTTTACTGCTGCTGTGCTAAGTTGTTTGCATTATTAGTACAACCAATCTGATGATCAACAACTCGCTTGCCGTGTAAGTGCACTTTGTGTGCAAGCATTCAGACCAGATGCAATGGTAGCGCCTGACTGCTATGGCTTTGCAGGTGCTTTGCTGGTGACCTTCAAGAGTAGGCTGAGCGTGCCACCCTACCGCATAGAGAACATGTCTAGCGATGTGGTCATCTTCTTTGCTCAGCGCAGCGTGGCTCACCAGCGCAGCAAGTGGAACTGGCTGACCCCTGTGCAGGGTGGCAACAAGATGGCCTATGCTTGGGATGAGCCCATTCATGACCACTATATGACCATCAGGGTAGGTACTTGTCGGCTGCATAAGATCACAGGCAAAAGAAGCAGCTTGCTTGTTTGTAGAGCTGGGTTATCTCAGGCACATTGATTGGCTGGCGTGATCTTGTTTCTACAAGGTTAAGCTGTCACATGCAATGCTCAGTCTTCCGATTGCAGTAGCTGTCACATGCCAAAACAACGGCACTGTAAGCCTCAGCAACCGTTGACACTTATGCACATTCATTCTTGTGTTGGATGACAAGTTACATGCTGCTTCATGCACACGCTGCAGACTTCGCTTGAATCAGTTTGCTCAGTGACTTGCGAGCAATGGTGGCAATACAGTGCGAACAGGCTAAAATGCACAACACATGCAAAAACAGCATCTGTGCATGTGTGCCTGGCTTCGCGTGCTTGAGCATTGTAGTTGACAGGGCATGCTGTGCAGGCAAGGGTAAAGGGCAGGCTAGGGCAGTCCCAGGTGGCCCACTACAACCTGGACCGCTTGGGAGTGCAAACAGCCCTCCACCTGCCCAGCACTGAATCCACGCCAGGCAGCAGTGGTAATATCAGCCGCTACCAGACTTTGCAAGACACCATGCCTGACATGCCGGATGATGTCAAGCAGCGCCTCACCTCCCTGCTGGCTGCGGAGTTCTCCAAGAAGGTAAGCTCATCACTGAAATCCTAAGCCCTGAACGTGATGCTGAAGCAGCCAGACTAGTCAGGCAGGAACCACACCTACCTGGCACCTGTGCTCCAATGCACAATATATCATGTGCGTGTGTCCAATACAAATTTTTGCATGTCGAGGCAAGCCTGGCGGAGCTAATCATCTAAGCCCAAGCTGAACATCCAATCTTCTATGTCCTGAAGAATGACGCAGTGGATGAGGCGTCGTTTAGGACACATGCATCCCATACTTGCCTGGTCATGCCTACAGACAGCACCAGAAAGGTCTGTCAAGCATTTTCAAGCTCAAGCAATTAACAAAATGCAGTATATACTGATCAGGGATGCTGGGGTGCAGGTGTATGTGTCAGTGTATGCTGATGGTCCCACCAGGGTGCTCAGGTTTGCTGATGAGAAGGCCACAGCCCTGCTGGAAGCTGAGCAGAGTATACTGGACCTGGCAGCCCGCCTCAAACAGGTTTGTAATGCTATCACCAACCACAATTACCCTGCGAACAGGGTGGTCCAAGCAGCATCATTGCACATTACAGGCACAAGATGCCAATCACATATGCATCTCTGGTCTTGCATCTCGTTCAGGCAGACAGCATTAACAGTTTTTGGCTGTTCGTGTACATCCTGGCAAGTGACGATTATCCCAACCTATGCTGGTATAAGTCAGAGCCTATTCAGCAGTATTGTATCCCATTACTGCCTTAGCGGGACAGGATTATGTAGATTGTATGCAGCTTGGGTAGCTGCTGCATGATTTTGAGGAAAGGCAGCATGTCTAATAGCTGTTGATACCTCTGCAGGTTGAGGGGGAGGTGAAGGAGATCAACAACAAGTTTGCCCGGCTGCGCGGCCTGCCGAATGCCGCACACAGTCTGGACCTGTACGGCCGCAGCTTTTCCACAGCTCCCACGCCTGAGGCCAACCGGCCTAACACGCGCACTCGTCGCAGTGGCCGCACCAGCCAAGGCCCACGCCTCAAGTATGCTTTCATGCTGAGCTCACAGCGCTGCAGTGACCTTACCCATGTCAACAACCCGTTGATACGCCACCAGCTGCTTAGTCTTCAGTCCATGATAAAGTGGCATGCTGACAAAGCAGACTCAATCTGGTCTATTGTTGTCGATTGAACGATGAAGCAGCATGCCCGCACAGCACGCACAGGTCAATCATGAACTTGCAATTGGGAATGATGCTGAATCGGAGGAGTTCTTCAGCTGGGCTGTGGCAAATGCAGGTTGCGCAATGTGAAGATGGCGACCATGCCTCGGCAGGCAAGCACAAGCCTGGGTGAGGAGCAACCTGGTGGCTTCATGCCTCGCAGAGGCTCTGAACAGCATCTGGTCAGTGCATGCAGCTATCACCTGTCTGTATACTTGCCTGTGCTATGAACACTTTGCTGACAGCCATAAAGGCTGTGGCCAATGCAGTGATTGGATGCTGAGTTGATAGTGTGCAACTAGCAACTGTCCAGCTCTTGAGCTGTGCGTAAGGTTGCCAATTTGCAAAATTCAAGCATGAACAGTTCACAGCTTTGTCAGTTTTGACACTAAATGGCATTTTGATCAAGTCTTGGCTTGCAAATTCCTCAAGGCATCCCTGTATGGTGATGCAGAGCAGCAGAGACACCAGCCGTGCCCAGAAGAGCCCTCTCATGGGGCGCAGCAAGTCATATAGTCATTCTCTTGACTCCCCTGACAAGATGGCTGACCTGGACACCCCTGTCAAGAGCTTCTCCAGCCACGACTCCAGCGAGCAGAACAATGCTGCAGCATCAGACCAGGTCTGCCTCATTACATACTTTGCACTTACAGTCCACCCTGGGCTCATTCCTTCATGAAGCTTTCTTGATGAGGACACTAGTATTGCAAAGACCAGTAATTCGTGATGGGCCAATGCATTCTGCCTGTAGTGGTACCTCTGAGTAAGGACATCTCAATGTACGGATAACCTTGCTGGTTGTCAGTGCAGTCATTTTGCGGAAAGGCAAGTCTACCATGTGTTCCCTGCTTGTGCAAGATACCTTCCAGTTGGTATGCCTGTAGCAAGCTATAGCCGTAAGCTTGTCAGCCAGTCACAAGCACACTGAGTCAATGGTATCATGTGAGCAGTGCTGCCGTGCAGCTTTTGCAGATGTCCCAGTCTTCACCATCGGTCAGCAACCATGACTGCACATGCTGTTTCATGCATGCAAGAAAGCTTGCAGTCAACATGCCTGGACAAACTGTATACCTAGCCACATGCTTGTCATGACAACTGCAAGTGGGCAATGTTCACATGTGAGCCGTGTGGACTGATGCTATTGTAGGTGCCTCAGTCTTCTCCAGTGGCCAGCTATGCAGCAGATGCAGGGCACCTTGCTCCCAAGGCACATGCCACCCCAACCACAGTGCAGGGGTCAGAACTCATGCGCTTTGCTGCCGCTGGCGATGCTACTCTGCTCATTGGTGGCGACTTGATCGTGACTGTCTGCCAGGTATCTGTTCATGCACAGCTGCTGCTGCATAAACCGCACTCTTTGTCATTCTCATGCTTGTGAAGGTCTATGAACCTGGTAAGCATACAGGAGCAGTAACCTGCCTTCAAACAGCTTTGTCCAAGTCCACTCTGTACCAGAAATGCAAGATGCCTGTTGCAGCATTTTGGCCCTTGGCAACAGCTTGCAGGCATGATAAGCTGTGCTGGCTTGCTCTGCAGAATTGGTCTTGCCATTATGCTGCTTGGCTGATACGTCGGGATTGGCATGCAGGCCGAGGGTTTGAATGGTGTGGACAGAGCAACTCATTGCTTTGCCAGAGCGCGGCTGGGCGAGCAGGGGCTGCAAACTAGTGTGCAGTGGCAGACCACATCACCAGTGTGGGAAGAAGCACTCAGCTTCAGGTCAGCTTCCTGATGCCTTGACGTCACTACTGACTTTCCTGTTGCATGTCTGCCTGGCCGTGTGCATCACTGGATCAACAGCAGGTCATGCAAGATCCGTCATCTAATTGCTTCAGTGAGGTGATGATATTTGAAGCTTTGATCCTCTTGAACCTTGAGAAATTGCAGCATACAGTACCTACTGTTGCAGCAGTCACTGTCTGTAGCCTAGGGTTTAGCTTTTGCTGGTGAGGCAGGGGTGTTCCAGGTATTTCAGTCACAGGCAGATGATGCTGTCACAACAGGTCAGTTGACACAATACCTGTTGGCAACTGCAAAGTACAATCCATTCAGCAGGCTTCTGTTGTCTACTGATGCTGAAGGCTGCTTTGTAGATGCAATCAGGTACGTTACAATGAGCTTACTACAGTTGCATGGCTGATGCAGGGAGGTGACAGCAGCAGGGGAGCTAATGGTGGAGGTATGGGACCTGGGGGGCACAAGAGGGGCCAAGCAGCTGAAGAAGCTGGCAGACAACCCCTCTGAGGTCATTGGCAACAGCAGGTTCCTGGGCAGGGCTGAGATTCCCCTTGTGGACACCCTGACAAGAACGCAACGAGGTGTGACACTGAACAGTATCTGCATGCCAGTTTTGCCTTAGCATGTATCAGGGGCCTGTCTTGTAAGTGCTCGTGCTGCTGAAGGGTGCTCACGCAAACATTTGCAACTTACAATCTAGGACAGACCAACGACAGCCCTGGCTGCAAGTCATCAGCTCAAATAGCATTGGTCCTGCCCACAACTGGTGCATGCATACTGGGCCTGTATCTCTTGTCGTCATGTGTCAGCAAGACAGTGTTCGTTCTTGGGCGTTCAAAGCTCTGGCATAGTTGACATGGCTGTTGCCTGCTTGCTTTTGCTGACATGTATATCGCCAAACTTCAGGCAGCAAGGCATTGTACCGTCTGATGCGGCAGGAGGCCAAGGACTCAGTGTGTCGGCATCTGCATGTCATATGCATTACCTGCTCGCCCTTGCTGACATTGCGTACAACCTGATTCAGGCAACAAAATGTGGTACCCCCTGATGCGGCGGGACTCCAAGGACTCAGTGTGTGGGCGGCTGAGCCTGGCCTTCTCCTGGGATGTGACAGCCCGCAGCTTGATGAGCCTCATGCTGAAGGCTTTAGAGCACGTGCTGCAGCAGCGGCGAGAGATCCTGTGCATGCTGAGCCCTGTGTCCCCCTACACTGCCATGACCTGGAGTGCTCCAACCAGCTCAGCTGCCTCTGCTGCCACTCTACAGGTGAACCTGTGCTGGCCTTGCAACTTGTCAGCGTTTGCAGAGCCCTGCTGGTTTGGGTAATGCCATTGCTGTTGCACTTCAAGACTTCTTGAACACAATGATTGCAGGCTCTGCCAAAAGTGACTATGCAAAGTCAGTTTACAGTGCTGCAGCATCTCAGCTGCATATTGTTTGCGTGAGCTGTGAAGGTCTTGCATGACAAGTCTGAGGGAGCAAAGGTGGTGCAAGGGTTTATTTGCATGTTGACATCGACATGTTGCCTTCCTAACGTCATTGTCAAATTCTGCTTTTGTCACAGTAAAGGGTGCATTGAACAGGCAAAGCTTTGCAGATTGGCCTAACCAGGCATGTCTGTTTGGCTTTGTCCTGCAATATGCATTCAGCTTGTGCACAAGATCACACACAGGACAAGTGGGCCGGCATGCAGCACAACATCAACTATCCTTTGTGAGCGTGGTTGATGACATTGGGATCATCTACAGGCTGAGCTGATGGGTCATGATGGGGTGGCGGCCAAGATTATGGCCAAGCACTCTCGGGAGGAGCACCGCTCCAGCCTTTCCATCACCATCATGGAAGCCAGGGGACTCAGACCTCGCCATGGTCAGCCCTTCCTCAACAGCCTTCTTGCTTGTCCATGCTGCAAGTATCAATGTCTGGTGCTTGTGTGCAAAGTTTGTGCAACATGTTTAGCTGTCATCTGCCTGCACATGCCAGTCCTGTGCCAAGCCTCAGCCCTTTTACGCTCACTGACATCACCTCAAATCCGAGAAGTAAGCAGCGTCTCAGACAAGGAGTAACTATGTTTGCAGGTGTTGCTGTGGCTTTCCAAGCGAACGACCTGCCAAATCCACTTGTTGAGGTGTCTGCCCCAAACCGCCCCAGCCACACTGCCTGGACCAAGCACACGCTCAACCCCAAATTCCCTGCTGTGGAGGCGGCTGTGTATGACAAGCTGCCCAGCGACACAGTGGTCACCTTCAGGCTGTACGACAACAAAGGCTCAGTCACACGCCAGCGGCGGCGGCAGCTGCTTGGCATCAACAGCGTGAACTGTGCTCACTTCACTGGAGAGGATCCTCTGTATGTGTGGCTGCCCATGCGCCAGCCTGTGAAGCGCCACAGACGGAGGCGGGCTCTGCTGCCTGCTCCTGACCATGTGCCTGACCTCCAGGCAAGTTGTAACCACTGGCTGTGTCTTGTGCACAGATGGTTCGTGTTGACAGTCATCTGGTGTGCATGGGTTGAACGCTGAGCAAGTATGTACAGCGCATGTTGCAACAGGATGGTGCTGCAGCCATGGGTGCTAATCCGGCCAGAAGTCTGGTCTGCACACTGTGACTTGTCATGATGTAGGCAAAACTGCCTTGATGCAGTACATTGCTGCCATCAGGCCCTTTGCCAACTGTTTCAATTGCAAGGGATTGCACTGCTTGCTGACACAGCCTGTCTGTTTGCTATGACACTGGACTGACAGAGGTGCTGCTGGAGCGTGCAAGAGCACTCAGGCTCTGCACATGATAGCTGTACTAGAACGTGTAACATGTCATTATTCACGGCCTCACTGATGTTGTTGCCGCCAGCATTGTCAATGCGACAGAGATAGCTTAGAAGCTATTGAGAATTGTTGTTGATGACTTCTGTAGTTTCATTGTGGTTGTTGCGTCATACAAATGCAACTATGGTGGTGGTATGCAGGTGCTGGTGCGGTTCCAGTGGGTGCTGGAAGTGATGCGCGGGCAGAGCACCCACATGGAGGTCAGCCTGGAGGGCCTCGCCACCTCTGTCATGGGCGGCCTCCAGGATGAGCTTTTCAACCTCACCCTTGACAACCTCCAGGTCAGCAAAATGCCTCCAGCCCCTGCCTTTGTGCCCTTCTCACATTGCTGCTTCTTGTAACGAGAAGTGAATTTGCGCACACCAAGCAAATTCTTGCTTGTGCTGTGCAGCATCTTGAGCATTATGCACTGCACAGTGCATTCTGGACTAAAGCAGTGCAGTCTCATACACATCTGAGCTGCAGCTGCCAAAAAGGGGTGGTGACTGCCAAGTCTTCTGTCACAAATCAGTGCAGTCTCATACTCATTTGGGCTCAACTTATCAAGAGTTGCTGGTGCTCTGCAGGCAAGCGGGCACATCACCCGGCTGGAGGCAACACTGACAGGTAGCATCCGCCGCTTACAGCTAGACAACCAGCTTCTAGATGCCACCCAGCCTGTGGTGCTGGCCTCTGCATCAGTGGCACATGCCCGCTCAGATACTGCGCAATCCCTGGTGGGGGACACAGGTCCACTCATCAGCTTCGGTCTCACCCGCAGCTTTGCCAACACCATTGTGGCCAGCGCAGAGTCCACGTCAGCTGTCTCCAACCCAGCGCCCAGCAACCGCAACTCGCTCACAGCAGGGGCAAATGCACCCTCGACCTGGGGTGACGGCAACAGGATGGGTGACAACCCTGCCGCCATCTTGTCCTTCAAGGACATCCACTTGAGGGTGGGTGAGATGGACTTCCAGGCAGATGACGGCTTTTTGGAGGCCATATTGTCCTTTGTGGTGTCCATTCCCACAGCTGACATCTGGCAGGATGAGGCCTGGCGGGAGCAGCAGCGGCGGCTGCTGACTGCTCAATTTGGGCCTAAGGAGGTGGAGAGCCTGGCCACCAATGCGGTGCTGCCCGTCCAGGAGAGCATTATGGAAGCAGACGCTGACCCTCTGCAGTGGATCCAGGAGAAGGAGCTCAGGGAACTTGAGGTCAGGCATTGAAAAGTTCAGCTGTCATCAAGCTTGCAAGCTTTGCAGGCTGCATGTTTTCCCAAACAGTGAAACACAGAAGAAGTAGGACACCTCCAAGGCAGACATTCACCATGCTTGCTAGCTTGCAGTGCTGTTGCAGAGCAGCCATAACATTGTTGCAGCGGATTGCAAGCAGAAGCTGCAGGGCATTTTGCTGAGAATGCCTTCTGCCTGGAGGCTGAAAGTCACAGTGCATGCATTTTGAGCTTGAGCTTACCTGGAGCACAATATAGGTCTGCTTCTGCTCCAAATGCATGTCCTGTGACCAAGGGCAGCATGCAGAAGGTACAAAACCTCTCCTTGAGCAATCCTAGCATGTGTTTGAGATACAAGAGACTGGGTGCATGCAGGTTGGCAAGACGTGAGTCAAAAGCTCACTTATTTCCTGCCCATGCAGTTCATGCGCGGACACAGCAGCTACACCTCCTGGTATTTTGTGGAGCGGGCAGAGATAAGTGACATCAATGTCAATGTGACCATCTCCCTGTCAAGCTCCATTCTGAACACTCACGCTCCCGGGTCTGTCAGCCTGCCCGAAAACAGAGGTGGCCTTTTCAGCCGAGTCATCGGGGCTTCTGGCTTTCAGCTCATCAACGTCAACAACGTGCCTTTGGGCCTGAGTGGCTGGTCTACTGATACCAAGCTCATTGGCAGGCGGGCACTGCAGGGCTCCCTTACCCGCCATTACATTGGTCAGAGCATCAAAGAAGCCCACAAGGTGTGCCTGCATACACAAGTGGCTGCTTGGCCTTTGCTGTGTCCCCCTACGCAACCAACACAGCACCTTGGATTCATGTGATCACTTGTGAGCGCTCTGTCAGCATTTACCACTGTCATGACAAAAACAGCCCCATGACAACACATCAAATCACTCAACTATCAGATCCCTGCAACACGTGCCAAATGGAGTAGGCAAAGTTGTGGTAGCCTAGAGCGCGAGACAAGCTGAAGTGTCCTCCACACAGATAGACCGTTATAGAAAAATGTATTGACAGGCTACCCAAATCAACACGTCTTCATCAACAGCAGAATGCTGCAGCACAACAGCAGGGTGCGCATCATAAGCATATGTTTGCATGTTTCAAACAAGCGTTGCAACAGTGCAGTGATGCCCACAGGTGCTTGGAGGAGCAGGTCCAGCCATTGCAGCAGTGCCTTTGACGGTGGTGTGGGCCGGCACCTCCGCCCTCAGCCTGCTCAACAATATCCGCACCCGCCAGGTCGGCCCCGTGGGAGCTGTCCAGAGGGTGGGCTTTGTCCTCTTCACCGGCATAGGCCAGATCATCAGCGCCTTCTCCCGCATGGGAGCCGCGACCATGACGTACCTGCCGCCCAACCGCAGCGGCCACCTGACGGACCGCAGCCTGCTGACGAGGGCAGTGCAGAGACCTCCCAATGCCCCTGACGCCCTCAGAAGTGCCTTTGAGGAATTCTGTGCTGGCTGGCTGGCAGGCTTGGCTGGAACCTTGCTGGATCCTGTTCAGGTACTGTAACAGCTAACAGCCCTGCTGAGTTGCATGTCATTGGCTGTGAGCTGTGCATGCAAAGGCGTTTGCAACTGTCCCACTGTCCTGCGAGCATTATGCGGCAAGCATCCGCTGTTGCTGCTGTGAGGGCTTTGCATACTGTCATCAATGTCATAGCACGAGAACACTTACATGCTAAACTATGGACTGGCACAGATGGCAGCAAAAGTCAGTGCATAGCCTGCTGCATGCCTCCAGCCAGGTAACAGCTGTCTGCTATAGACCTAGACCTAGACCTGTGACATTGTAGGGATACCACTCAGGCAGCTTCATTGTCGCGCTGCTGGGCATCTTCAAGGCAGTGGTGGGACTGCTGGTGCGGCCCCTGGTGGGCACACTGGAGCTGCTGGGCAAGTCAGCACATGGTGTTGGCCTGCTGTTCCTGGGCAGGGAAGGTATCTCTGGCACCATACAGAAGCGTGCTCGGGCTCCTGGTACTCTCACTGATGATAGCGATGAGGTATGTATTAACTTCATGCAATTGTCGCAATGGTGCTGCTGAAAGCCGACAGTCCATTTGTCAAGTGGCATCATCATGCACAACTTGTGTATCGAGTTGATTCCAATTTACATCATTGCAAACGACTTTGAAGCAAAGCTTCTGCTGTGCTTCTTTGAGCAAGCAGCATGTAGCGCGAACGCTTTCCACCTGCCTGCTTGTACTGACTATTCTGACAGAGCTTTTGACACTGCACATGTTTGAAGTAGAAGCTATGCTGCAGCTGATAGAGGAGGTGACACGCAACAGGCAGCTGCAGCGATGGAAGGCTGTCATGGCAGCTTGGCAGAGAGTACTGCCAGAGCTGTTCCCAGGCATGAAGGTGCGCCCCTGCACTGTTTCTAGCTTGTGCACACTTGTAGTTCATAACAGCTGCTGCCTTCACACCATAAGCTCAGCTGCTGCATATAATGCTCCCCCACATCAAAGGAGCCTGTGCCTTTGTTTCAGCAGCTAATGTGTCCTAGCATGCCAAAACTGTGCCCTACTCTGCAGGCATGCATTCGTGCTTAAGGCATCACTTTGCGCTACTGCAGACATGTCTCGCTGAGTGAATCAACTCTACCCACCTTGACAGTCTTGTCAGTCTTTGTTTCAGCATCTTGCCATCAGTCATCAATGAAGAGACAGGACAAGAAGCTGCGATGCACTGACAGCTGAGGTGCTGTGTATGCAGGATGACCGGGTGATTGAGGTGCTGCGGTGCCACTCAGACAGGGTTGTGCTGCTGACCAGTGGCCATGTCGCTCTGTTAGCATGCACCTCCAAGCCACAGGACAAGATAGTCACCTACAAGAGCAAATGGACCCTGATGCTACATGATGTGCAAAACATCAGAGGTACTCATATCATCTTGCATCCTAGCATTGGCTGTGAGATGCTTTGACCTTGCAACAGAAATGCGGCAAGCAGCCAGTGTCTAATTTTATTGAAAAAGACTGTGTCAGCATCATCAGTCATGAGGCATGCCACCTGCAAGGCACCATGCACTGTCACAACCAAGTGCTTTCTCCCTGGCAGTGTGTGATCTTTGTGAAAACGGCGCTGCAGGCAATGAGGACAAGATGCAAGTCACAGTACAGTATGTTCACAAGTACAGCATTCCTCTCCTCGGCGTGTACAATGTCCCTCTGCACAAGTACATCAAGTGTGGGTCCTTTGAGCTGTTCAACACAGTCATTACTCGTCTGAACCGCCATTTGCACGAAATGGCTCAGAGGACACAGAGCATGACCAAGAACTTTGATTTTGATCTACCAAGCTTTGCTCATCTGACCATCATGGATGCTGCCCATGACAGCACTACCTGAGGCTAATGCACTGTCAGCCCAACGAGATGGCACAGCTTCAGATCCTGTGCACAGCAACATTGCCAATCAGCAGGAGAGGCCTTTGTGCAGCTGACAACGTATGCATACAACTTTAATATTTCATGGTATTCCCTAGGATATGCTTTGTGGAGTGGCTTTGTTTGGGCAAAGAGTTGTTTGTTCTGTTTTGGTTGCACTGGTGTTTGTTAGAACATTTTTCCCGTTTCTGTACAGATTTGTTCTTGAGGTTGCAGCTTGTACAATCACCAAGTAGGCGTATGTGAGTGTGTTTGAGTGACGTCACTGATTGGCTTTGAGTGCAACAGCTGTATCGCAGCTGAAGAGGAACAGGCATCACTTGCATATCGACTATATCACCATTTACAATAGACATCATAATAAGCAAGTGTGTGACTAGGCGATGACAGTATCACAGCTGACGTCATCAGCAAAAGCCGTCACATTGACGCTCTGGTGGTGCAAGCTTAAGCCAATTCCTGATGCACACCTGTCTTAACAGGACAAGACAAGATTTAATTTATGACCGCAAAGCGTGTCTGGCCCTGGGTTTGATTGTATCTCAGCTACTCAAGTGCACCAGATAGGATCCTTCAGGCCTAATCGGAAGCTCCAATGTCACAATGCACTGCGGGTACTGGTATGGCTTGCCGAGAGTGCTCCAGTACACTACCAACGCTTAGCAAGTCTGCCTCTGCCCAGGCTCTGCCAATGACTTGCATACCGACCGGCATGCCTGCATGGACAATAGCATTTATACCAACTGCAGGATTGTGCGACACAGCACGTCGCGATGCCCGGTTCACTGATCTTCCAAAGTTTACACAGCGTTTGAAAACTGGCAACTGCAAGACGCAAGAGCAGATTGCTGTCTGACATGTAGAGACATGCGCCATCAGTCTGCAAGGCAATGATTTATATACTGCGTAGAATGTAAGGATCAAGGCAATGCATGCAATAGATTCTTGTTTCTGCTTACCCTCACTGTTTTGACCGACAGGCACTGAAATTGCTGGTAGACCAGTGAAGTTGCTCAAGAATACAAATCGCAGTAAGTGACCCACTGTTGTGAGATCGCTCTCGCCGGCTGATAGGATGTCAGGCCTGCATATGGCCAGTTGTGGCGTGAGCCTCATGCTTGCAACTTGCGGACTGCACATCATATGCCAATAGCAGCAAGACTGAGCTAGATTGGCCTGTAGAGGCAGCTTCGTACTGTGTTTACAGCTGAACAAGACGTGAAGACCCTGACTTGGCACACAGAGTGCATTGGACGTTCTGTCACATACAACGCTTTGACTGCAAAGTATTCTGCATTTGAAGGACTGTGCGCAGTTCGCATCGAATTGCAAGTCAAGCTGATTGGTCTGTTAGTACAGAGGTGAAGCTTACCTGATCTTAGGAGCAACATGAGGAATAGTAGGGGTGACAACAAAGTCTACAGCATCAAAGACCTTCTCCATGTATATCACCATGCGTCTGCGCATTCTTTGAGCTTGAATGAACTGCTGAGATTTGAAGGTTTTGGCAATGCCCAATGTGATCCTGACATCAGCTGCCATTTGACGCCGCAGGCTGTAGTCTTGCAGCTCATGCATGTGACTTGAGGCTGCTTCACTGCCAAATGTGTAATTGTGAGAGATGCGAGCAGCATCCATGTCAGGAATGCTGATAGGTACAATCTGCAGTACACATGCATTGACTCTTGCATTCACTGTGGAAAAGCAACACAGGGTGCCAGCAGGTTTGTTGTGGATCGGCACGCTCCAAGACAGGAACAGGAAGATACACAGCTACCTGGGTTCTCAGGAAATTTGCTTCCCAACAGGCATTCTGCAGGTTGAGCAAAAATTGCAGCAGCAGTGTTTGCATCAACATATGAGCCAGCACACTGAGTCCACAAAATTATCACAAGCAGCATGTCACGGCAACGCTGCCAACGCAGCCACGTGTGGACAGTTGCAGTGGGCACATGCAGTGAGTGTACCTCAGCTCCCTTGGCACACAAGGCACTCACTCCTCCCTTGCAGATGTCCACCACTTCTGGGTCAGCATCATTGAACCAGTCCCAAAATATGCCAAGCCTTTTACCATGTAGTATCTCCCGTTGACCACTGCCAGGTAAGCTCTTAGGTATGCTGACTGGATGCGTTAGGCCTTGCTGCTGGTCACCTGCATGTTTGCATTCAATGCTCAGTTGCTGCAGCAAATGAGCAGACCTGAGATAGATGTCTCAACAACGCTGCATGAACAGCAATACATCCTGCTGCCATGTGCCAAAAGCTTTCTGCTGTGTTTCTGGAATGAGTCAGCTGTTGTTATAGCTGTTATACTATTGCCAGTTGAGAAGATGACAGTAGAGATGACAGGACTGCCTTCGAAGCTATGCATTGCATACAGCACTACCTTGATGCAAAGACAGCTACTGCTCCCCAAGGGAATCTGTGTACGTCAGTTTGAGTGTGCTCAGAAGTATCACTGCACTCACAGTGTTGGGTTCACAGTTGCATTGCTCTTGCAACGAGGATCCTTGATGTAGTTATCCTCAAATCAAAAGATTCTATACATATGCGTACCTGCATTGCATATGACGGCATACATGAGAAGAGCATCAGCCACGCTGCCAGCAATTGGCCCTGTACATGTCAAGCTGGTGACTCCTTTGGGGCCGCCACCCACGTAGTCACGGCCCCAGGTAGGCTTCAGACCCACCACGCCACAGCATGCAGCCGGCACCCTGATGCTGCCACCACCGTCATTACCTTCACGCAATTGCATCATGGTGTTGTACGCAGTATCAGCACACACTGGATGCGTGAAAGTCCTGCTACAGCACAGTAAGTGAGTTTGCTGCTGGTTGACAAGTTTAGCTTAAATGTGACATACTTCTGTTGATACCAATGTAGTTTGCACCAAACGGCTACATAAGCTTTGCAATTCTGGCTGCTGCACAGAGTGCGACTCATAGATAGGTTGCTACCAATGGCAAATGGGCACAAGCCAGCAGCTACCACAGCAGCGCTTCCAGACGAGGATCCTCCAGCAAAGCGAGTGGGGTCGTGAGGATTTCTTGCGATGCCATAGTGCATGTTCACCCCAAGAGGGGACACCCCCAGCTCATGTAAATTTGTCTTGCCCAAGAGAACAGCTCCAGAAGCCCGCATTGCTGCAACCATTGGGTGGTCTTGCTCAGCCCTATGCCTGCCATATGGTTATGAGATTAGGCCAGCCAGCAAACACCAGGTACAAACAAGCTGCTGATGACTGCACAGTGCGCTCAGGATAACAAAAGTCTCAGCATCTGACATGCAAGCAGCACATTGTGACGGCATATGTCACCGAAGTTTGTCAAAATGGCATCTGGCAGTCATATCAGGGTGTTAAAAATTCAAAACTCATTTAAGCTATTTCACAGCACACTCAATCATACTCACAATGTGGTCATGTAGGTAGTTCCACATGTTGTCTGGTATGGCATGGCATCGATCATGTCTTTGACAGCGTATGGGACTCCGTCAAGCGCAGAGAGAGGTTTGCCCTCTCTATACCTGCATTGCTCTCAGGTTTCAGTATGAGCTGTGCACTCAATAATCAGACGCTAGTGTCAGCACGTGTGATGCAGGTCAAAGTTTGCATTTGTTTACAATCTGGCTGTCTTGGCTGGTACAATGTGCGCATATCACTGTACCTGATAGTGGATTGCTCAGCCTGCTGCAACACATCATAAGTGTTACAAGCAGTGAAGTAGCTCATTGTAAAGCGGTCGTCTTGAGATTCAGCTATGTGCTTCAGAGCATTCTGAGCCACTTTGGTAGGTGTGAGATGCCCTGAGGTGTACGCAACCCTGAGTCGTGTGGCACTCCAGACAGGATGTCCCTTTGCCTTCTCAGCACCACCTGTTGGCAAGTGTACAGAATGGTCAGCGGCGTATGCTGATGCCTCCGAGCTGCATTTGTGCTGAGCTGAAACAAAATTTGATCAGCACATAGGCCAACCTGCAACAGCACTGGCTTGATTTGCTTTGCTGACAGCATCAGCTGCATCGAGCTGCTCCTTTGGAAAGGATGACACATGATGGCGCGGATGCACAGGTGTGAACATAGGTTGCTCATCGACCTCAGTCTCATGAAGTGTCTGAGGGATCTTGTTGCTGCGCTCTAGTAAAGCTCGAATAGGTGGAAAGAACCACGACTCTACCAGCTGAACAAAGCATTGCAGCAGCCATCCAACTAAACGAGGCGCTCTGCAGTTGAAACTTGCGGTCAAGCAAGTGATTGTCTTACAACTGCAGCTAGCTTTGCAGCTCATACTTGAGAGACTCGAGGTCGTAGACTTCGGCATCCGACATCAACACCGAAAATGCGCTTGCTGGCTGCAGCTTTTTCATGCTAAATATGGAAGATAGTATATTCAGTGGCGACAGACGGTCTGCTACACGCGACTGTACAAGCAAGCTGCCGACGTGCAGTGCCAGAGCGCTTGCTGAACACAATGCCATGAAGGGCGCGCTCCGAATCCACGATGACCATCAGATGGCTTCTGTTGGAGGTTTCTCTGCATTTCTCGGCAACAGCTCCTGAGGCTTTCGCGTTAGGACAGCAGCAACTTAGCAGACACAATTGCAATGCTGCTGCTTGCAGCGCGCAATGCCACAAAGAAAGTCAATGCTTCCAGATGCTGATTTGAGCTGACTTCACATTTTCAGGCTGAGTTGGAATACCAGCTGCAATGAGCATGAAGCACACAAACGTCTAGGCCTGGGCCCATATATGCATGAGTGAGCTGTCAAAAATTGCTGACCGCTGCAACGCCAGCGACAACGCAGACGTCTCGGTACAAATTTAATCTTATCTGCTGGCGTCTGACAAATTATATACTAATCGATGACAAATCTTACTGCAAGAAAATCGAGAAAGGTATCAGCTTAGCTGCGCCGCTCGTCGCTGCAAACAGGACAGTGTTTGCAGATCTGGTCACTGCATATTATTGCTGGACATCCCTTTCTGCGGCGTTGCGGTCGCGCATCCGAAATGAAGTTCGCGGTACCGGTAGCTGTATGGATGTGTCTGACCATGGCGCTGAGTATGCTTATAACTCAGGTGCGTGCATGCCAACCAGCGCTGCTGTTGTTTGAGCTAGCACTGAAACTACAAAAGTTGTCAGTGCTGTTGCATAGAGGTCTGCTCAAGTCCTGCTTGCGTCCGCACAGGCGCAAGATCTGAGTTTGAACCCTTTCGTGCTCAAAAACGCCAACGGGTGTGAAGCGCACATTTTACCCTACGGAGCTATCATGCAGAAGCTCTTGATTCCAGACGCAAACGGAACGTTGCAGGACATCGCGCTGGGGTTCGACGATCTCGAGCCGTACGGGGTACGCTCGAGAGCTTCAAGTTGCTTACTGTTCACGCCCACTTGCTCACTAAACATGATGTCATGCTGCGCAGAATGGTACTAGCCCGTACTTTGGAGCTCTTGTTGGCAGAGTCGCAAACCGTGTGGCCAACTCTACCTTGACGCTGGACGGCGAGACGTATCACGTAGTGGGAAACGAAAACAGCACCTCGTTGCATGGCGGGAAGATCGGATTCAGTCGGCATTTTTGGCAGGGCGAGACCTTCATCAACGGAACAAATCAGGCGGTCAAACTGCAGTACCTCAGTCCAGCCGGAGATCAAGAAAGTCAGCTGCCAACGTTGCAAATGAGGCTGAATTCTTGACAGCATGCACTGTTGCAAATGGCTTCAAAGTACACAGCCCTGCTTGCACAGCTCAGCGCTCATCATGGCTGCCTATGTTGTACCTCGCCTCAAGCAAAAAGCAATGCTGCCAAAACCAATCATTCACCAATCATTCTTTCTCTCCTTTGTTCCTTTTAATGTTATCACATCACAACCAGTGGCTTGAGTCACTCAACATGGTGTTGCATGAACGCTTAATTTTCTTGATGCTTGCAAGGATATCCTGGCAATTTAACAGCAACAGTCACCTACATGCTGACAGCTGATAACACAATGGAGATTGTCATGCAAGCTACTACAGATGCCGCCACGCATGTGAATTTGGCTCAACACACCTACTTCAACTTGAACGGAGTCAATTCGACCTCAACGATCCTCAACCACAACGCACAAATTGATGCGTAAGTCAGATGACACACATGGTTCTGCAATCTGTTGTCTCATGCACATGACAAGCTGAGTAGTTGCGCTGCTTAGGCTCGCCAAAGACCGTGCACATCACTTGATACATCAAGTTTGTCAACTTGTAGTATCTGCCTCTTTGCAAGCATCTTGACAAGCCTTCAGACTCAATGCTTATGCTCATTTGGCATTGTAGCTTCATGTCACAGATTTCAGCAAAGCTTCCGATGAAATTTGAATGTTGAAGCCTCAATAGCAGAATGGATCTTGCAGGGCGTACATCACCCCAGTGGACGAAGCTTTAATTCCCACTGGTGATTTTGAGGCAGTTGCTGGAACAGTCTTTGACCTCAACAACTCTGCTTTGCTAAACGACACAATTACCAAGGTAAGTCTTTTGCTTCTCACAATTTGGACTTAGTTGCCACATCAAGCAGAACTTTGCTTGGAATGACATTTCCTAGTGAAGATGCTAGCATTGAATGCGCATATATTTTGCTATACGTACTTGCGTGCATGCAGCCTTCAAATGTGGATTTACAAGTCATTGCAGGCAATGGCTAACATGTGCAAGCTGATTTAGGCTCAAGCAAGCCAATGCCCCGTGACTGTCTATTGATGAAGAGTGGACACTGGGTTGCATGTTTCTGCACTTGGCATGTGTATGAAGCCGATGATGAGGCTGTCTAGACCAAGATCTATGGCAATCATGTTGTTTAGCAATTTGCGTTTGCTGCGGCTCATTGAGGACTAATGATTGATTTATGCACAGGTTCCAGGCTCTCCAGCAGGGTATGACATCAACTATGTTCTGTTTGGCTTGAATGGAACGCAAGCTGCCAACATGACCCAAAATGGCAAGATCTTTGCCACGTAAGACCTGCAACATGCCTTTTTACTCGCATACATGTGCATGGGCATCTTGCATTGTCGAAATCTTGATTCGCGTGGTACTGGCATTCATCCTCATACACCTTAGCTTTGGTTGAAATCTCCAAAGACCTTACCTTAAGCTGTCATGCCAAAAAACGTTGCAAGTTTTGGGTTCATCATTGAAGCCAAGTGTGTCTTGGTATGTTGCCAACAAAATCGCAATCACTGGCTGTTTTGATGCTGTATATACTGCTGATCACAAGCAGTACTTGTTGATTGCAGGCCAAGGTATGCAGCAACCATCTCATCTCCCAAAACAGGCATCAGTCTAGAGCTAGAGACAACGTCGCCTGGACTGCAATTTTACACCGGCAATCAACTGAACAGCACAAGTCCCATCACAGGCAAAAATGGCGTCAAGTATCCTCAATACAGTGGGTTTGCTATCGAGACACAGGTAATTGCCTGCTTCTTAATCACTTACAAACCCTTGATTTGCAGATGTCGTGCTTTGCAAAATGACCAAAGTGAATGCAATTCTAGACGGAAAAACTGCAGCAACATTCATTGCGCTGATTGAGTAAGAAAGGATGCTCTTTTGTTGCTGTCAGCTGTGTGAGCTTTGTTCTGAAGCATGTTGTTCAAGCACACTGTCAGAAGTTGGTACATCATAGTATCTACTTGCATGTGTTGCAATGGGCAAACAACTGCCCATGCATATTGGGCCTCACACGTCTTACAGACAAGCAATTCACATGCGCTGTGATGTGCAGGATTTTTCTGATGCCATCAACATCCCAAGCTTCCTAAGCATGGTCTTACGACCTGGGCAAACTTACACAAACATTGCTGTGTGGCGCTTCAGCAACATCACGGTGAGCGCTGTTAATTATAAAAGTTAGACACACACATGTCCACTTGCTTGAGAATCCTTAATTTGGCTTCACTTAAGGGAAGCTTGCAAAGCTTTGCAAGTTGGTGGCGGCAAATCTTGACATGTGGCAGTGCAATTTGACATGAGTGTGAAGGTTTGCACAGCTGCTAGCATGCACTGGGCTTGCTTGCACATTGTGGACAATGGGATGTTGCAAGTAATCATAAATTAGATGTGATAAGGCACTATTGCACAAATCATATCCTGGTCAAGCTCGAGTACCTGCAATGCTTAACAACAAAGTACAGAGTGTTTGTGCGTATGGTGATTCATACAGCTTGACGTAGCTTGCTGCATGTCTTGTGTTTTGAGCTCAACTTGACGATGACATGCAGGCTTAGTCGGGTTAAAGTGGAGCCGCAAATCATGTGGATAGCCATTGCTACAATCTCCAAGTCTTAGACAATGGGTCAACTTGTATGGCAAAGATGTCAGCAGATCACGTTTGTTTGTTCATGAAGTCAAGAAAGTATCATTCTGTGATAGCAGTTTGCAATTGGCAGTGACAGCGTCTGCTAGCATTTGATGCGCTTGACAAGAGGAGTTTATTATGTCTCAGGACCACCTTGACAAGGTCACCAACGCTCTTTGTTACTTGAAGCTCACAACCATGTCATATGCATTGTAATTCTGTGCTCATCTAAGAGACATGCATATGCATTTTAGGCAACAATATTGCAGCATCACATAGCCAAGTGCACTTGCAGCTTGATTTTGCATTTGAAGCTAACGCCCAAGACACATAGCACAACTATATGCATGCGCATTTTGTATCTCTTTTGACAAAACAGCTTTCACCATGGGGTGACTTTAGCACACACAGTGTGTTTGACGCTGGCACCATGTCACGCTGAGCCTTGTTCGCTCTGTCAACAGTGTTGTGGCAGCCTTTGCAAACACAGATTCAGCTTGCAAGATCAACGTCCAGCTTTTATAGAACTAAGACTCATCAGCATGCTTGGTGCAAGCAGATGGTGATGGAGATACAAGTGCAATCGACAGATTAATGGGCTTATCGACAAAACACACTCATGCCTGATTAGTTTATTGTTCGCATT
This sequence comes from Trebouxia sp. TZW2008, assembly GCA_002118135.1. Classification (NCBI taxonomy): domain Eukaryota; kingdom Viridiplantae; phylum Chlorophyta; class Trebouxiophyceae; order Trebouxiales; family Trebouxiaceae; genus Trebouxia; species Trebouxia sp. TZW2008. Next base: position 229,299 of record BDIU01000374.1, read on the forward strand.
CTCTGCTCACTTTTTGGCAGCGGGTGCTTGCAAATCTCTATGATTGCGCATGCAGATTTAATACACTAAGACCGTCTGCTGCTCAAATTGCACAGCTGCACACAGCTGTTGATGTCAGGGCGGTGTGTTCCTGCTGCTTAGCCAAGCCTCAGCAATGCAAACCATTCTCAATAGCAGCTTGACAGGTTCGGCATAACGTTGCAGGCATGCATGCGAGATTGCTGTCAGGAGCTGTACCGTGCTGTTCACATATCACGCTGTGCTGTTCAAGTGCTAAAAATGTATGTGTGCTTGTGCAACAGATGTATGCAGCAAAGCAGGCTGCAGGTCTTAGCACTTTCCGCAATTATACTTGTTATTTGCAGAAGCTGCTGCTTGAGAGTTTGGACGCAAGCAATCTCATTTTCACTGTCTCAAACTGTGTCTTATGTTACAATTGGTGCATTCGCTGGCGTTGAAATTGTGTACAGGACAGGGAATCGTCTGGTATTGATCACTTTGATCAGCGTCACGTCTTGCCGAGGGCGTCATGCTGACCGCTTCTTGCGACTCACGCACGGCGACGCTGCTGAACAGGCCTCATCTAATGCTGCCGCACAGACGCTGATGCCGTGCAGATTAAGAGGTTGTCCCCTTGCTGCGCGCCCTATATCGAAATATACGTCTTGGGATTCGAAATGACGCTCGAGGCGCTAGGTCAAGGTCGAGGCCGCAGGCCGACACCGCAAACCTTCGCAGAGAGCGTCATTGAGAAACCTTAGGACGTATACTGAGATCTAAAACCAGATGATGTTCTCTGCAATGCTAGTCCTTGTTTGCTCGATGTTCACAGGGCTGATGCTGAGGCCCAAGCAGATTTGAAAAGCGCAGAATACGAGGCAGCATTTACTCGATCCAGACGCTTGTCAATTGGACAGGAGGAGTACGACGCAAGTCTTGAGTTGCGGGAGGTACAGTTGTTTGCATCGACGTCAAAGTCGACCGCACACTTCAAATTTTGATCTGCCGCGCCCTTGCAGCAGGAGAGCGAGAGCTTTCAGCAACAGCCTGGTGATTCAAAGGACACTATTGAGGTAGGCAGATATGGAGCTGCAGCTTTGTTGCGTTGAAGTTTCGCCTCCCAAAGTTTAAATTGCTAATGTCCGATCGCCAATTGCAGCCGCTGGGGCGCAGATGTACCCGATACTCTTCTAGCTTTGTCGAAAGAGAACACTCTCAGGACCACCAAAACTGCTGTTACAGCATGCCAGGAATGGCGGCTTTCTGTTTACAAAGACACAGCAGACATTGAGCACTTGCCAAAAAAAGTGGGGATCACACGTTAGATTTGCCGGTCAGGTGAACTGAAATCTTGTTTGACAGCCCCCAACGTTCTTTGTTTTGCATTTTGTCAGCTGCAGAACTTAGTGATTTTGTGCTTGTGCAAGCAAGAAAAAAGAAAACCAAAGCACAATTAGATAAAGACATTCTGGGAGACTTGTACAAGGCAAACACTTATGACAGTCTGTTTCATTCCCTCCGACGTCACTTGCATGCTGCATGGGATAAGTTGTACAGATTGAATGGGAGACCAACTTACGAGGAGCCATTGATTTCTGCCTGAAATAAGCCCCAATGGAAGCAGCTTCGAGACAATATGGATGTTACCATACGTAGGTGTGTATTCCTTTTCTTTGTCAATTTGCATGTCTTGTTTGTATTTTAACCCAATGGTGCTTGTTTTCAGGATCGTGAAAGATGGTAAAGGTGGTGTCCAACATCAACAATTTTGGGAGCTCCAATGGGTTTCCCAATGGTCCAAGCTCGGCAACCAGCTCATGCGCATGCCCCAAGCACGTCCTCTGAAATGCAACAAGCCTTGTGTTTGTACAATTCTGGGTTCAATAACATGTTTACATATCAACAAAATGTGCACCGTTTCAGGGTTTAGGGTTTATTTATTTAGGGTTTAGTTTATTTAGGGTCGAGGGAGAAGTTTTTACAAAACCAAGGCAGTCTGTGCGCCCCCACCATGGCGTACATGCACCGCTAATTAGGGTTTAGGGTTTAACCACGATGCTGACCAGCAGGCAGCTCAAACAGGCTGTGATGTCTTTGGTGCTCAGGTTGCACTTGGCCTTTATAGGGAGTGATCTTGCACAGAATTCACTGCAGCTGCCTCCCTGGCCTGTGAATGAGTCCTGCAAGGCCTGAAGCATCATGCAAACAGCATTCTGCAGTGCTCACCACCACAAAACACCCCAAACAGTCTCCAGTGCCA